>PVKC010034280.1:0-13756 GCA_004027635.1 Crocidura indochinensis | reverse complement strand
TCATAAATTGAGGGGAAAAAGAAGGATGGTACCAGGAATAACCCATCCTATGAACATTGAGTGGAAATAAAGAATGATCAGACTTAAGCACCAAACCCAAAGTCAACAGCACCAGAATTGATACTCAATCTACAAAAACTAAACACAATAGTAGACCTCTTTTTTTTTTTGTCCCCAGATTCACAATACAGACCCGGCAAGGGTCTGGGTTGAGGTGTATATGGGATGCATTTACTGTACCTCCTCTTTCTATACAGTCAGTGTAAAGAACACAGCCTGTGATAAGAATTGGGAGGCCTTATTTTTTTCTTTTCTTTTTTTTGATTTTTTCTTTAACTTCTTTTTTAAACACCCCCTTCACTAATGCAACTTTCCCGCCACCAGTGCCCCAAAACTCCCTCCCTCCCAACCCACCCCCACCTGTATTCCATACAGGCTTTTCAGTTCCCTCATTCTGAGGATTATTACAAAAATGACTTATATTTTCCTTAAAATATAAGTAGTAGACCTCTTGCACTAGGCAGTCGAAGGGGCAAACGGGGAGGTATGAGATGTATGCTGGGAACAGGGGTGGAGGGAGGACAACATTGATGGCGGGAATGGCCCTAGCTCTTTGTCACTATGTACCTTAAATATTACTGTGAACGACTTGTAATTCACTTTGATCACAATAAAATTATTTTTAAGAAATCCCACTGTCAGGGGAGAACATTCCTGATTAGAATTTCTTAACCGTACTTTATTCCTTCATTGTTCAAATCATGTTCTTTTTCTCAAAGCTTTAGAATAACTAGTAAAAATTTCAGGTAAACTATCCCATGGTTCAAAAACATTTATACTGTCCAAGTTCTATTAAAAAAAAGGTAAAATCTATTAAATATATGGTTTATTTTAAATAAACTACAGTAAGGTTCAAAATTATTAAAAGTCACAATGTTAAGTATGTTAACACAAATGTTATATTTTGATGTATTGATTTCTATAATGATTTTCAAAAGTATCTTAAGTGCAATAGTCCCCAAATTGTCAGGAAATTTCAAACGAAGAAATTAATTTTGTTTTGGGTCCACATCTGGTGGTACTCAGAGCTTACTCCTGGCTTTATGCTCAAGGATCACATTTGGCAGGTTTGGGATCATATGGGTTGCCAAGGATCAAACCCAGCTTGACCACATGCAAGGCAAGCATCCTACCTACTGTACTTGCTCTGGCACCAATCCAACACTTTAAAGTTTGAAAAACTCTGATACGGTGTTTAATTTAAATTCAAAGGTAAAAGAAAGAAATTTTTCCTTAGCCATTCCTCAACTTCCATCTCTCCACAAGCATCTACTTTAATTGCAAAAACTGCTGTGAGAACTATCAATTTCAAACTTCCCTTTTCTCATCCAAAAACACTTTTAAGTCAAAGTAAACTCAAGAGAGAAGAGAAAAAAGTTAAAATAATTTTTCTAATATTAAAAGTCCTATTGAGGACATACTTTCAAAAGCAACTCCCACTATAAACTTACTGAAACAAACACCAGAGAAATTTATTTTACTTTGAAGTGAATCAGAAACATGCTTCCTCTCATCTATTATTGCTTAATATATGAACACATATCTTGCCTTACAACATCAAGAGTATAAAACATTTAGCGAAAATCCATACAATGCCGCAAAATATAATCAAACAGGTCTTGAAATTAGGAATAGGAAAGAAACATTTGAAAAAAATGAATGAATCTATTAATTTTATTAGAAAAATAAAGCAAGAGAGAAGCTAGGGAATGAGGGACAAACAATATACATTTTCCAGGGGCACTCTAAAAGTTCAGAATTATATGTCACACATTTTTATGCCATGCTTTATATATCATACATTTTCCAGAGGGACCCTAAAAGTTTGGAATAATATGCCACAATGGAATGAAAATATGTAGTTACACGTGTCTCGATACCCATAAATAAGATCCACCAATTCCTTAAAAGAGATGTAACTCTGGGAAAAAATACATTTACTACATAATATAGTAGTAAATTGTATGAGGAGTAAACCTTCCATGAAAGCCTCTCAATAAATGGGACAATGAATCTCATGTGACTATTTCATTTAATGCCCTCAAAATAATTAAGCGAAATAATGTAACAGCTTTATGATAAACATATCTTAGAATAAATTAAACTATCATTTTAATTTTAAACATGGGGACACCAAAACCCTCTTAAAATATAAACGCATAAATAATATATTATTCTAATCTATGAAAATGAAAATAAGGAGCACAGACAAAGAGAACATAGGCAGTAAGAAGCTTGCCTTACTTCAAACTCTGAGTTGAAAACCAAATCTCACAACTGATATGATCCCCTGAGCACCACCAGTTGTAATCCCTGAACACTATCAGATGTGAGCCCCACAGAAACATCCCATACTTCATATTGAACAATAATATTACACTATTCATGAATCTGAGTGAATCTGCCAGTAATCTTAATTAAATTGAGAACAACCTTAGCAACCAAATGATAAAAATATGTTTATGTCTTCAGACATCACCTGCACTTACCCTCTCACAGTATAGGTGTTTATAGGTCTAGAAAAGAAAAAGTATAGGTGTTTTACTTTTTCTTCAACAGGGATTATGAATTATTGTATGTCAAATCATAGGAATCTATTATCCTAAAAATAAGGCTAGAAATAGAGAACACTGACATTGGATCAGTTCAGTCGTGTTTTCTCTGGAATTTTCCTGACCAGGTGAATGCTTAATGTTTTATGTTACTTTGTTTTATTAATCAAAATAATATAATTATTTCCTGATATGAAACCCTCTCACTAAAATCATTCCTGTATTTCACTGGCCAAAAATGGATAACCTGGCCAGTCCAAGCTTCAGCAAAGCTGTAAAGTAGGGGATGACATAACCATGAAGTTCAAGCTCAAAATATTAAATCAGATACTGCTAATGTACACCATGTTGGACTGGGTATACTACCAAGCCAGAAGTGCACAATAAATCGTAATTGAGAGAAAAAAGACTAACTTCTCTTACCTCATTCATGGTTTATGAGTTTTGTTATACTGAAATCAAACATGATAGGTTATAAAATTATCTTTCAGATATACATCATTAAAAATCAGTATTTGTGGGGGCCGGGTGGTGGCGCTGGAGGTAAGGTGCCTGCCTTGCCTGTGCTAGCCTTGGACAGACTGTGGTTCAATCCCCCGGTTTCCCATATGTTCCCCCAAGCCAGGAGCGACTTCTGAGCGCATAGCCAGGAGTAACCCCTGAGCGACACTGGGTGTGGCCCAAAAACCAAAAAAAAAAATCAGTATTTGTATATATTGCAGTAAGTTTATTACTAAACATCAAACCCATCATACAATCAGCTGCGTTTATTAAATTTTCTTATTTCCCTTTCCCTTCTATGTAAGCTTCTTGAAGTTATAGTATATTTGTTAGTTTAATCTCCAGAGTCTAGCACGATGCCTAAATATAGAAAATGTTATTGAGTTAAATATTGAGTGAAGGGAAAGAAGGAAAACCTGAATAAAAAATTAACTTCCAAAGAGACATGTGAGAAGTAACTGGGAGCAGGAGTCAAGAGGATTCGGTACATCAGTGGTGTTAATGAATAAGAGAAAAAAATATCTAAATTACAGACTAGAGACCACTGGAATAATGAGACACAACTTTAACAACTAAACTTGAAAATGTACCTGTCAAGATGGCAGGCTGGAGGGACATGAGGGAAAACATGTTTATTGCAGGGAATCTGGGAACATTGGTATAAAAGTTGACATTGGTGGTAAGATTGATCCTGGAACAATGTATGTCTAACACTTAGCTGTGAAAAACTTTGTAAACCCATGGTGCTTAATAACAATTTTAATGTAAAAAAATAACTTCCTATACCTCTCACCATATTTCAGCCTTATAAAATAAATATGTAGATACATTTGAGCACATTTTATTTTGAGATAGTTAAAAAATAATCTAATTCATGCTATTTTCTCTTTCAACATTCAGGAAATGCTGCCAATAATGATAATGATCAGTAGCATTAGCAGCTCTACAAGGCATTTCTCTGTGGAAAATAAGAAATGATATCAAAGTGTAGTAAATATACTAAAAGGAAGTTAATTTTCATTTTCTCCATCAAAAACACAAAGCCTTATCTACTAAACATGACACTTGTCCTTCTGACCATAAAAAGAAGTATGATCAGGGAAATTAATGTAAAATAGTCCTTGCAAACTTAATACAGCACATAAATTGCAGTGGGAGGCTCTAAGCAGAATTAATGTGTAGAAAGAAAGAAAGATAAGTCTGGCTGAGGGATGCATAATTTTTGGAAATAATCAATAAAATTCCAGCTTTATACTGAATCTAAGCAAGAGCTCGCATAGATGTTAAAAGAGTGTTCTTTATGGATTTAATTAAAATGTTGCATATGAGATCTTTCTAATCATACTGTTCTGCAACTGTCTTAGGTATCTCATTTCAAAATATTTACATTTAAATATTTTATAATGCCATGTTTTAAAATATTAATATTGCCACAAGTAATCCATGGCATATCTAGAGCCTTTTCTGTTGTAAGTATGCAAGAATATAATAGAATCTAACCATGATATCCCTAGTCAGCCATTTCAAATTCAGCTTAGTGAACAAACCTGTTTGTCCATTTCAACATTTCTAGTGAAAAGGCCTCTAAGATTTAACTTAGCTTGCTATTATATGTTCTTATTCTGTTCTAGATAGTACAACCAAGAAAAAGAGAACAGTTTTTAAGTCAGTAGGTGCAATTTCTGAGAAAAT
The DNA here is from genome assembly GCA_004027635.1 of Crocidura indochinensis. Classification (NCBI taxonomy): domain Eukaryota; kingdom Metazoa; phylum Chordata; class Mammalia; order Eulipotyphla; family Soricidae; genus Crocidura; species Crocidura indochinensis. Next base: position 8,951 of record PVKC010034280.1, on the reverse strand, counting down.
GTATACCTTTTAAAGAGAGGCATTTATTGAAAAATTTTTCTAAAATATGAGAGACAATTGCAAAACATAACAAATGGATAAGTTGATGCTATAATGCTATGTCCTACATTCTTAGGTGAAGGGAGCATTATAAGAGACCTATTATTTGGAAATGCAATGTTTCAAAATATTTCATTTATATATAATCTTTGTAATTATAGTATTCATTTCTTAATATTGTCTCTTTGAAAGCACTAGAGAACTACTATTTATACATAGTAATGGCTATAACCTTGTTCCTACTTTCATTTGTCACTGCCAGAAAAAGTCAACAGAGGAAAAGCTGATGCAACTCTAATCTTTATAAACAAGTCAATCATAAGTCTTTTTCTGTGATAATAAATAAGATACAGACAATAAATATTGGCATCATAACTTTGGAATATAAAAAGTAATTATATCTTGCTTTGTTATTTAGAGAAAGCTAATTATAAATGAAGCTAATGATTAAAGAAATAACAGCAAGATGACAGGAACTCTATAAAGTCTGCCAGCCTTAAAATAAACTTTCTAAGGAATAAAATCAATCTATCAATGTTCAATATTTCATACTTTGAGAATTTAATTTTTATGTTCAACTTTTTATTTTTTTTCTGTTTTGTTTTTTGTTTTTTTGGGCCACAGCCGGTGATGCTCAGGGGTTACTCCTGGTTATTCGCTCAGAAGTCACTCCTGGCAGGCACAGGGGACCATATGAGGAACCGGGGGATCGAACCGCGGTCCGTCCTAGGTTAGCGCAGGCACCTTAGCTCCAGTGCCACCGCCCGGTCCCCAACTTTTTATTTTTAATATATTTATTTAAGCACCATGATTACAAATATGGATTTCAGTCATAAAAAGAACACTTCACCGATGCAACGCTTCCACATATTAAATGCAGTGATCTAAGTCTGGGAAGGTGGGGGACAAGGAGGAAAGGATCTTCAAACAATGCACCAAAGGAATCCTGGCACTCTGGAACTGGAACTGGGCATAGTGTAGCATTCTGAAAATAAAAAACAATTTTATTGGCATTAATTTTAAACAGAACAATAAAATACAAAAAATTAAAGGATAAAAGGATGAGGAAAAACACATTATTCTATTTTTATTGATGTTGTTTATCAAATAAAATTAGTGATGTCATTAAATTTGAATCTAGAATTCTGAATTCTGGGTGGTATATTTCAAGATGGTCACCTTTTTTTTTGCTTCTTTTTTTTTTATTTTTTGCTTTTGAGTCACACCCAGTGATGCTCAGGGGTCACTCCTGGCTATGTGCTAAAAAAATCACTCCTGGCCTGGGGGACCATATGGGATGTCTGGGGATCGAACTGCAGTCTGTCCTATGTTAGCTGCGTGCAAGGTAAACGCCCGATTCCTGGTGCCACCGATTCAGCCCCTCTTTGTAGCTTCTTTGTCATGGTTAGAATTGTTCAACTGATTTGTTTCCTATGATGTCATGATTTTTTTCTTTACATTGCAAACTTTAGAGCATTCATAAAAATACTACTGTCCAACACTGTATTATTTGTTTGATATAAAGCATTTGGCTTACAAATACAGTCTGGTAATTATTTCTTCAAGTATTTAAATTAGAGAAATATACAAAATGTTTATAATTTACTCTTGAAAAACTTGGGGGCCGGGAGGTGGCGCTGGAGGTAAGGTGCCTGCGCTAACCTAGGACGGACCATGGTTCGATCCCCCGGTTCCTCATATGGTCCCCCGTGCCTGCCAGGAGCGACTTCTGAGCGAATAGCCAGGAGTAACCCCTGAGTGTCACCGGGTGTGGCCCAAAAACCAAAAAACAAAAAAAAAAAACTGTCAAGTTATTTAATTGAATAAGACATTAAAATTGACACTTAAGATTATTACAATAGAGGGTCTGGAGTGATAGCATAGCAGTAGGGTGTTTGCCTTGCACACTGTCGACCTAGGACAGACTTGAGTTCGAGCTTCAGCATCCAGTATGGTTTCAGAACCTGCCAGGAGCGATTTCTGAGCACAGAGCCAGTAGTAATTCCTGAGCACTGCTGAGAGTGGCCCAAAAACCCAAAAACTCAAAAATAAATTATTACAATTTAATTTTTCTAGGGGTTAATTATTAATTCACTAATTTTCAACTATAAAACAATAAACAGTAATTAACATACAATAAAGTAAATTTTCAAGATGTCTCACTGATTAATAATTAAGGGAATAACAGCAAGATGACAGATGTAAGATATCCTCTTACACAATATGCATATTTAAAGATGTATGAAAATCAAATCTATATTTCAGCACACTTAATGTTTTGAGATAGAAAAAATTCAATATTGGTTGAAAATGAATTGTTAAAACAGTATAAACTAGAAAGTATAAATTCAAGTCTTGGTATAAATTACTGATATATTCAATTTCCAAAATAAACTTTCTTCCCCACTCATTTCCTAAATTTTTCCAAAATATATTTTTTCAATTGTACTACAAAATGTGAATGTCTTCTGTATAATGATTTTATGTCACTAGCTCATAAATACCATATATAGAAAAGCAAAATTTTGCTTTAAGTTGTCAAAAAATTAAATCTTTCACTTTTTATAAGTCTATTTAATGGAAGTCTAACAAAAACTCATTGCAATAATGTGACTTTCATTATAAAAATAAATAATCAACTTTTCCTAGAGAAGTAGTGGTTTATTTGTGTGGCACTATATTCCATTTTTATACAAACTTAAATATGCAGACAGGGTACCCAAGTAAGGTAGTCTGATAAAGCTAAAAGTTAAAGACACATGAAGCAAAAGGTTATATCCCTTATCTCCAGACAAGTTCATAGTACTAATTTTATGCATATTTTAGATGCAGATTGATGTGACTTATAAACAATTTGACTATGGCCAGAGGATTTGTCACTTGTCTTAGGTTAGCAGAAGATTTCTCTCCTGTCAAGTATTTTGTGTCTGCCACTGGAGTAGAATAACTGTATATTCATGTTCTATGTTTATATTTAAAACAGAAAGTTTTTTTTTCCAGATCTGGACTAAAGTGGAATATTAATGACATGATATGTTTTCTTTTTCCCTTCTTAAACGGAAAAGGACCCACCTGGAAAGTGAATTATTTCAGATACTTTGGGGACCTAATACTAAATATTAAATGTAAGATATAAATAGCATAATCCTTTATATGTTTATTTTTGTGTATTTTGTGTGAGCTTGAGCCACAACCTTGACACTCAGGGATTACTCCTGGCTTTGCTCTCAGAAATTGCCCCTGGCTTTGGGGGATCATATGGGACATGGGAAACTCAACCAAGGTCCAGCCTAGGTCAGCTGCGTGCAAGGCAAATGCCCTACCACTGTGCTATCGCTCCAGCCCCCTTTATATGTTTATTAAATATAGTCTGTAATATCTGGACTTATCACACCTAGCCCAACTTACATTGTCTGTTTTGTTTCTATGTCTATGTTACTAATGTATTTACCTTTTAAATGTTCAGTAATGTCATTTTTCAGTTATGTAATCTTATCTTCCTTTTTCTCAAGTTTAGTGTTATCTCAATGAAATGAGATAGCAATAACTAACAACATCTGCAGAGCACCTTATCCTTTGCAAAGGAAGTTCACATGCTCCTGTTTGAGTTTTGTATAGTGAGTTATAATCTTGAATAATACCTTGACTATGATATGGGTTTAGCTGCACTATGTGAAAGCTCTATATAATAATCAAACTATGAAGCTTGAGTTCCTTTGCCACTTGCATAACATTCACTTTTTTCATATTAATCCACTGCTTGGGTGAATTGATATATGCTATACTGAAGCCCATATATTTACAGACTTACCATCTTTACTCATTAAAATGTGTTGATACTGCAAAAGATAATAGTACAAAATATGGATTGAGAAATAAACAGGTAATTATGTAAAGGTATAAACTACTTAAATGGTATTTTATTACTTGCAAAATAATATCAGACAGTAATAATGACCCACCTAGAAAATAATTAAACTCTCCTGGACAACTCATGCCAGCGATTGAATAAGGAGTTGTTTTTTCCTCATCTTTCTAAATCAGTTCTCAAATGCTGCTGCTAATTAGCAATTAAAGCAATTTCTTAAATTACTTAATACTATGGATTCTGATTTTAGACTATAGATTCTTACAGAGTATGCTTCATTATTTTTTGTTTTCACTTTTTTTTTTTTTGGTCTTGAGATACACATAGTAATGTTCAAAGATTACTCTTGGCTTCGTTTTCATGGGATCATGTATTGTTCCCAGAATAGAACCTGGGTTAATCCCATGCAAGTTAAGTGGAGCCTTTCCTCTTCTATATCTCTGGCTAAGGATTATATGTTATGTAAGATGATTTCTCTTTCCCTTCTTGCAATTCAAATTTTTATTATACAGTTAACTTTCTAAATTTTATCAGAGGTTGGCATTATGATTTCCTTCTTATGAAAGGAAAACTACAGATTACGTTGCTTTAAAATACATTTAAGCCATCTATTAATAGTTAAAAGTAAAAAATTATCTTTTCTAAATATATCTTTAAATAATTGGAAATGTAGACTTGATTTTTATGAATCATAAAATGTAAAATTATAAAAGCCAGAGAAGCAGGGCAATAAAACTCATAAGCATACTGGTTTACTCACATTCATGCTTCATTTATTGAGCTTTAACAATGAAAGACCTTATACAGATGATGCATGACTTTCTTCTATATATTATATAAATTTACATTTTAAAGCCCAAAGTCCCACAGCAATCATTCTTCAAACACAAAAGCAGATTGCCTGAAATAAGTAGACTGGCTAGTTTTATCAGTTTGAATGCTTCTAGACAGCTGAATAACAATTCACTTAACTTTAGAACTGAGGACCCAGATTTAATGAATAAAAGCCTTCAAGACACATTTTCTTTACCCCCCTCTCTTGGATGAATCAACTTATTTAATAAATACTTTGCAAGAATGTGTTATTATAAACATTGTGGATAACCTTAGTTAAAAAGGAGTTTCCTAACTTCAGGCAGCTTGCAGTTGACATGGGTTTATACCTGTATTTAAAAGCAATACATAAAAATAATACAAATATAATTGGAAGAATTCTAAAACTCCTCTTTTTCTCCTATGAACAAGTTGCATTGCAAGGCAAAGGTAACTGGGCAGATATGATTAAGGCTACAAATTGGTCAACCTTAAAACAAGATGATTGAAGTAGATCTGATGTCATTATATTAAGCCCCTAAAATATATGGGTATAATTCAATTAACTGTGTAAGAAAGTCATAAATATTATAAAGATTCAAATAATTAGAAATATTTGGGGCCGGGTGGTGGCGCTGGAGGTAAGGTGCCTGCCTTGCCTGCACTAGCCTAGGACAGACCGCGGTTCGATCCCCCGACTCCCATATGGTCCCCCAAGCCAGGAATGACTTCTGAGCACATAGCCAGGAGTAACCTCTGAGCATCACTGGGTGTGGCCCAAAAACCAAAAAAAAAAAAAAAAAGAAAAGAAATATTTAACATGTTTCTTACTCAGAGAATTCCATATGAGAAGACTGGTCTCTAGATGTTGAAAAAAAGCCTCCAACATAGACCACAAAGAAGCAGGCACCTCAATCCTACAACTCCAAGCAACTAAATTCTTTAAAATAATAGAATGAGCTTGAAAGCTATTCATTCACAAAAAGGATCCTAAAAATAATTCAACTGACTATCTGATTTTAGTTTTGTAAACCCTAAGCAGAAAAGTCAATTGAATACTTCTAGACTTTTGTCCTAGAAAAATGTTACATGATAAATGTATATTGTTTTTCAACTTCTAAGTTTCTGTATGGTACTTTGTAATATAACAAGAGAAATTTAATATCATAGAATCCATGTCAAATGAGTAGCAATTATGAGAAAGTAAAGAAATGTTATTTTAAGGAGTAAAAGATAAATGTTAGAATAGATAGCCTTCTTTGTTGACTGTAAGTCTTATGTTTATTCCTACCTCCAGGTTTTTAAAATCCTTCTTGACTCTATTGATATTTACTTTCTCCTATAACCATTCAGCAATACAAGTCCTTTATCCTTCACTCCTTTACTAAAGCACTCTCTGGCATCTCCAGTCTATAAAACTACCTTTTATCCACAACTTGTTGAATTCTTAGTTATTTTCAAGAAATTTCCTACCAATTTTAGTTTCATGGTTTTTCCTCTCTTTTCCCCAAACTTGTAAAGTCAAATCTCATTTTGTATCTTGCAAACAAACAATTTAATTAGTTAGCACTTATCTAGTTAATAAATAAGCTATGGAAACTATAGTGAAAATATTCATCTTACTTTAACCAAATTAAACTATTTTAATTACACTAAATGCAAAATATTTCAACCTTGGTTTGAGTCACAGATTTAAAATAATTTTTCATGAGTGATTTCTCTGTTCAGTATTGACCACATATCTAATTTCACTAAGATAAAGGATAGTAAAATATCCTTGCTGAAGAAATTGCATACTCAGCTGACTTATATCAAGAGCTGAAATACACTGTAATGCTATTTTCAGCAAGGCTACAGTTACTTTTTTTTTTTTTTGGTCACATCAGCGGCATTCAGGGATTACTCCTGGCTATGCACTCGGAAATCGTTCCGAGCTTGAGAACTATATGGGACCCCAGGGATCGAACCCTGGTATGTCCTGTGTCAGCCGCATGCTAGGCAAACACCCTACTGCCGCACTATTACACCTGCCCCAACAATTACTTCTTGAAAATTTATTTCAGTGGCTTCATCTGCTTCTCAGAATATAGAAATATTCTTTAGCATAGAAATGTTATTTTTATTGATATATTGCATCAGTGTATTTATCTCATTTATATTCATATTTATCAGTTTATTCATTCACCTTAAACCACTGTCTGACAATAAAAATTTTCTCCAAATTCTTCATTAAATTACTATCTTTAAGTAACGGTTTTATCCCTTTTAGTTCTCAGTTTAATATCAGCAAAAATAAAATATTGTCCCCAAATCATGTTTGTTGCAATAAAAATGTTTTATGAGTAACAATTAATAGTACTCCAACTATTTTCATAAAAAGATATAAATAAAAACTCACTTGAAAATAAGTTTATGCCTCTAAAGATTTGAAAGTTGTTTCAGTGGCATATGTCTAACTTTCCCATTCTTTCTTAGAAAGTAAATTTTACTCTAAACTGTGATGTTTTTCATAGCAATGATATAAATCGTTTATTTAATAAATGGTGGTATCATGAATATCATTTTTTCATAGAGAAGCCATGGATTGTGATCAGATTATTTGGGCTACTAGGTCAATGCTTTCACTTTCTTATAAAACTATCTTCTTCCTTATCTCCCATGATCACATATATTAAAATGTAGATAATCAAATCTTTCAGCACATATCAAGAAATGATGGACATAAGCACTTACACCAAATATACATTTACTTTAAAAGCATCTAAATACAGGCAGCAAGGATCTTCCTTATGACTCAAATGTGCCATTCTCACGCTCAATGCAACTGAAGGAAAGAGAAGCACCAGGAGAAGGAGAAAGTTTTTCAGCAATTCCAGTTGACATTCGCCCAGCCACACAATTCTAACAAACTAAGGCAGACTTTTTGCTTCATTCTGCAACTACACATTTTTCCAGTCAATGAACCACATTGAAATACATTTAAAAAATACAACCAGACTACAAAGGTCACAGTGAAAAAGCTACACAAAACCCCAACATACTCAGTGAGCAATGAAGGCAGTTCTGAAGAACCAAAGAATTTAAGTAACTATATAGCCTCTCTGACAAGGACTTTAGAGAGAAAATGCTGAAGATGTTCAAGAGGCTCAACTATGGAATGGAGAGATACTCAAGGGGATATAAAGCAAAAATGAAAAAACCTCCAACAGAAATGACAGAAAATGTTGTAGGTAAATTGAAAGAAAAAAATCACTAGAAGGCCTAACCAGCAGAGTGAGAGCTGCTAAAGAGAGAATCAGTCAGCTCAAAGATGAGCTACATACATTCAGACAAATGCAGAAGATGAAAAAGAATATTAAAATAAATTAAAAGGTAAAAAAGAGAACTTTAGACTATATTTAAGAGGAACAATGTAAGATTCATCAAAATCCTAGATGGTCAGGATGATAACCCTTAAGAAGAAGCAACAAAGATCTAACTGCTGAATTCTTAGAACTGGACAATACATGTACACAATCTTTTTTTTTTTTTTGATTTTTGGGTCACACCCAGCAGCGTTCAGGGCTTCCTCCTGGCTCTATGACTTTATGTTCAGAAATTGCTCCTAGCAGACTCGGGGGCCATATGGGATGCCGGAATTCGAACCACCATCTCTCTGTGTCTAAGGCAAACGCCTTACAGCTGTGCTATCTCTCCGGCCCTACATGTACACAATCCTTGATGCCTAAGGGTATCAACTAAAAGAGATCCAAATATAAATGCCCCATGAATTCTAATTAAAATGATGAAAGTCATAGAGATAAGACACTTAAGCAGCAAGATCAAAGTAGAAAATCACGTACAAAGGAGCATCCTTAAGATTAACAGCAGATTTACCGAAAGCAAATCTCCAGTCAAAAAGACAGTGATGAGATATAGTGAAAAAAAAAACTCCATGAAATGAACACCTCTCCTTTTATATCTCATATTAAGAATACATTACATAGCCAGACTTCCATTCAGATGTGAAGGAACAATTTACAGCAGAGGAAGGGGAGTGCAGTGAAAACTAGGGACATTGGTGACTAGAAATGTGCACTGGTGAAGAGATGAGTGTTTGACATTGACTGAAACTCATTAATGAACGACTTTGTAACTGCTTATGTCATAGTGTTTTAGTTAAAAAATTTATAAAAGAAGGAAGGAAGGAAGGAAGGAAGGAAGGAAGGAAGGAAGGAAGGAAGGAAGGAAG
>PVKC010034279.1:12500-13755 GCA_004027635.1 Crocidura indochinensis | reverse complement strand
TTGGATTAGGAACCTGCCGCATGAAATACATTTTCCAGAGAGGAAAAGGAAGTCCTTGATGAGCCTGGTGAAAGAGTGATAAAAACTTCACTCAGCTCCCACTTTTAGATCAGATTGTGGGAAACTTTCATTGAAACAACCAAACTGAGTCCATTAACCATCCATCGCACACACTATATAAACCCTTAACACTTCAGCTAACACCTCAGGAAATCATACTGATTTCCTGATAGATGAGGGAAGGGAAGCAGCAGATGGAAAGGCTAAGTAAAGTTACCCCAAAACAAAAGGCATTCTTCATTGGTGGGGAAAGATAGGGAAGGAGAAACCATATAAAGAAGAAGCAAACAGGTTAACTTGAATTTCTCCCTTATTTCTGCCTGCATCTCTGTTATGAAGTGCAGACTGTGGGACTACTGAGTAGACATTTTCTGAGGGAACAAATGATCATAATAACTGGACCATAAGGAAAAAGTGAAGGTCATCTTTCTACTGCACATCAACTGTGCTATCCATGGATATTATCCACAAGGAATTACCATTCTCAGTTCTTATACCAAGTAAACAACAATTGCCTTTTCTACTTCTTAAGATTATTGAGAATACCCAAATACACTAAGTCCTATGTTAATTTTTTTGTTTTAGTTTGTTTGTTTTGTTTTGATTTGGTTTGGGCTTTTGGGCCACACCCGGGTTACTCCCTCCTCAGGGGTAACTCCCTGCTCAGAAATTTTTCCTGGCTTGAGGGACCATATGGGACACCTAGGTCAGCTGCTTGCAAGGCGAACGCCCTACCGCTGCGCCATCGCTCTGGCCCCAATATTTTTGGTGTTTTAAAATGTTTTATTTATGGCTTTATTACTCTTTTAAATACTGCGTAAATGTTGCCTCAAGAATCTTGTTTTTATCAACCCTTCCAAAGGATTTAGAACAGAAACGACACATCTGTATACAGAACACAATCCTTTATGCTTCTCCCATTCTGAAACCTCTTCCTAGTCTTACCAACCACCACCTAAAAAGTCTTCAGTAGGTTCCTAGTGTTGTTTTGAAATCTGGCCCTCTGGAATGCCTGAGAGAACAGAGCTCTGTGATTAGAATAAAACCCTCTAAAGACAACAATGTACCATTAGAAAGAACATCATGATGTATGCCAAAAAACAAATAATGAAAAGTCCTGATTAGTCATAGATTTCCAAAATGTTTGCGTAAAAACAGCTTAGTTCCCTCAAATGAATCCTTTGTGCTAATCCAG
>PVKC010034279.1:0-7500 GCA_004027635.1 Crocidura indochinensis | reverse complement strand
TATGTAGAGGTACACTAGCAAATATTTTGAAACAAGTGGTCCTCATGTTCAGAAATGGGGAGGAACCAAGTCATGCCAGACCAAATCATAACAACATGGTGGTGCCCAGATTTTGCTTCATGGCAAACCTCTAATCCACATACAAGGGTGTCAAAAATACTGAAAATGCATGTTCATGGTGTATTCCATGGAGTATTCCACTCCTCAAAATACACCTCATTTAGATTTTAGAAGTTATAGATATTGGTTCTATAGCATATCCATAGTTTGCTTTCCATAAACATAACATGGTTCTTTAATAAAATAAGTACATAAGTTTCTAACTGCTATGAAATGGTGAAGATTCCCATGCTTATTCTCTATACGTCTCTTACCACCTAACTTATATAACAAGCCATATTTATTCAACTAATTTGAATTATTATTATAATAACTATAAAACACAACTATATTAGCATTTTAGATACTCATCTATAAAGTCTACAGTATGTCTAGACTGCAGGGGTCTCAAACTCAATTTACCTGGGGGCCGCAGGAGGCAAAGTCGGGGTGATCCTTGAGTGTAAAGTCAGTAGTAAGCCTTGAACACTGGGGGGAGGTGTGTGACCTAAACAACTAAAACAAAACAAAACAAAAAATGATTCTTCTAGGGAAGGGCCACAAAATGTTGTACAGAGGGCCGCAAAAGGCCCGCAGGCCGCAAGTTTGAGACCCTGGTCTAGAGGTACTTATCTAATAAAAATACTTATCAAATATTCTACATGCAACAGCACCTCACTCAAAGTCTTATCATAACCATGAGAATTAGGGAATGAGTTCTGTAGCTCCAATTGTATAGATGAGGAAACTGGGACTTTAAAACCTTAAAGTATTTTTTTCCAAGGTAATAAAAATTTGTGTTAAAAGTAGGAAACATGCCTAACTCTTGAGTAGGCTATGTTAAACAGGATTTTATCTAGTTTCTCTTTTTTCTTTGCGGGGAAGGGTGAGATATACCTAGTGGTGCTCAAGGGTTACTCTTGGCTCTGCACTCAGAAATTACTCCTGGCAGGCGCAAAGGACCATATGAGATATCAGGGGATCAAGCCCAGGTCAGTCTTAGGTAGGCAGTGTATAAGAAAACGCCTTACCACTGTGCTATAACTCTGGCCCTTTATCTAGTTTTTTCAAATGAAAGTTTCCTGAGAATATTCTTTGCGCATATCTAAGGATCTTCTAGAAAGATCTTGTTGATGGCAAAAGACTGTGCTCTAAATGGCACTATTTTGATCCTTTTACATGCGGATAGTTTTGTTAAAATCCCATTCTGCTTGTCCCAGAGTAAAATTTTAAAGGAAACAAAACAGAAGGCTCTACCCATAAGGCTGGCTAGAAATGAACTCACTGATATAAAAAAAGTTAATTAGTTCAATCTAGCCAATGCCTGATCTTATTAAATGTTAGAAATTAAAGGAAGGTTTTAAAATAAATAACTCAGAGAAAATGTCTTCCTGTCTCCTCTGAACCCCCAATTTTTCCCTCTGGATGGCGTGTTAATTGGATGTTTTCCAAAGGGAGGGGGAAAAGATTTCTTAACATTCAATTCTTGAAAGTCCAGCAACGTATTTTTTACATAATAGATATAAATAATGAACATAGGGCTACATTAATTTTAATGCATGTTAAATATGGTTTCTGGGGTGAGTTTATTTGTAACACATTCCTTCTCTGTGCTATTTCACTCCTCCCCACTATGTCACTGTTTAGGTTGAAATTTCACAATATGAAAATGAAAAAAAATACACACAACAAACCCAATCCTAATTATCTCCTGCAGGATCATAAAAATAACATTAATAAAATGTGGTAAATATCAGTGGTGATCATTACCAGGCCTGTATCACCAGAAAATGAAATGCAACCCCCCAAAGCAAGAAGGATTAAAGAAGCCAGCTCGCCATCATCAAACACACACATATTAACATATTTGCTCTGTAAGCGAATTTAATGATAATTGGAAAGTTGTCTTTAATCTGAACTGGACAAAAAATTTTAAAGTGCATGGATATGCATAGAATCTGGCATCTTGTATACGGATTTACATTTTTTAATGTAGTGTCATTTTCACTATTCTGTCTCTCAGTCGCCTTCATTCAAAAGAAGATCTAGACCAGACATAGAAAATGGGACTGGGCCTGACAAGGGTAGAGATATTGAAAAGGGATTGACCTTCATGAGTCAACTATTAAGACAAAATTGTGATTGGAACTCAAGTGTCTATTGAACCTAAAACTTGAATAAGACCTTCTAATGTTTGGATAAAGCCATGAGTACAGTAACAATGAGAGCTCTTTAATACTAATACTACATAAAGACTTAAACCTCAAAACATAATAATAAGAGATATATCAGATATCTTACCAGGAGGGAAGGAAAAGAGACAAAGCGAATGTTATTCAGCAGCTGATGATGTGACCTTGTTGGTTACACATTCCTTACAACATTTGTTTTGTAACAAGGGTTATCATTATATTCGCAAAAGTAAGATGCTAGAAAAATTGATCAAGGTAATGTCAGGTGTGGAGAAAGTTGGTAGATTATGTGACTCTATTGCTGTTATGATAAGAGTATAAAATGCAAAGCCTCAGCAATGTGAGCAATAAAAACTTTAGTTCCTGTTATAAAATGTCTAATATGAAAAATGCTAGCATACATAAGGAAATATGTAAGTGCATTATCAACTATCGATAGATACTTATGTCTGTAAAAGATAGACATTAGTGAAAGACATTAGCCTACATAAATAAATATTAAAAATAGCACATATACCGGGCTCTAATGAATTAATTCCCTAATTGCTTTTCTCCAATCATTCCAGCAGTCTCCATTAGGTCTTCAGGTACAATCCATATTTCAATAACAGGATGCATCCATACCTGGGTTCCCAGGCCAGCCATCCCATTGGCCTTGAGAATCCCTTTCAGAACAGGAGTAATCAGGAGGCCAGCTGAAGTTGCAAAGGGGGACATAACAAAGGAGTGTTCAAAAGCTTGGGCCCAAGGCCTGGCAGATTTCCTCAATCAATAAACATTACTCACAGCAAATGTATTTTTCTTTCCAAGGGGACACGCTGAGTGCAGACTCAGAAGAAAAGAAAAGCCTTACCAAACTGAACTATTACTTAGCTACTCTTCCTATAGGGTTAGTGGTAGTTTATCACCTGAATTTTAAAGAATGTCTGAACTCATTTGCCAGACTAAAGTCTAGATACATTGTGCTTGTGGTACATGTGTTCCATGAAGTCCAAATACTGATGTTTCTAAATTCTGATGCTGGAGCCAAGTAGCTTTACATATGGCCCTGCATATGGCAGAGCCAGATTAGATTCCTAGCACTCCATATGGTCCCTCAACCCCACCAGAAATAACTTTTGAGCACAGAGCCAGGAGTAAGTCCTAAGCACAGCTGGGTATGCCATCCTATAAAATAAATCTGATGCTAACTGTGATATTATCCAATGGGTCTTAAAAACACATTTTACTGTGTGTTATTGCACACAATGGCCATTCTGAGCCCATCTATGATTTCCTTTTCATTAGTTCTGGAATAAGGTCCGAGAATTTGCAATCTAACCAGTTCCAAGTAGATACTGATTGATCTGGAGACACACCATTCTGGCCTAGTCCTCTCATTCATGAGAGGCAGAAAAATCCAGATTGACTGGTCTGCTCTCATGTCCAATCCCCAAATAGTTAACCTATTTTGACCTAGTTAATATTTTTATAGGTGGCTCTATCTTCTTAAAATTTATTTTTTAGTAAGTGGTTATAGATGTAATTATTAAAAAGAGGTCATTAGAAGAGGTCATTGATGTCCTTATATGATGGAGAAAATTGAAATAATAGGACAGATGTTAAGATGTTTTACCTTACATGTGGTGAACTATTGCTACCACAGCTACAATATATAATCCCCTGAATACCACTAGGAGTGACCTCTGAGCAAAGAAACAGGAGTAAGCCCCGAGCACTGTTTGGTGTGGCCTCCCCAATTTTTTTAAATGGGTATGATTGGAAACAACAATTCACACACAGACTCAGGAATAATGCTATATAAATATGAAGGCAGAGATGAAAGCAAAAAATACTGGACATTACCACTAAACTAGTGGAAACCAGGAAGCCTGGAACACATTTCTCTGTCATGGTCCTAGAGGAAGCAAGCTTCTCAGAATCTTGACCATAAAGTTACCTCTTCTAGAATTGGAGGAATAAATATCTGTTGTTTTGAGTTGCCCACTGGGCGGACTTTATTACAGAAGACCTGACTAAGCCATGCTGCTTCCTAGGAGTCCTTGGAGCTAAGATCAACCACTCTCCTCCAGAGGGTTTGCTGTAAAGCCACTTCTGATCTGTCAGTCTGACTTTCAAGAGGCTCTTTATCTGAAAATCAGGGGCTCAATGGTTTTGCCAAATCGGTGTCTACAATGCAGTTCTAATAGGGATGAAAACTGAAATCACCTCCTACTATAGTCATGCAGCAAGAGGTCTCAGGGACCTGGATTTTCTACTTCATGGCCTTAATCTTAGAGGAAAAAAAGCACAAGGTCTATTCAGGTGGGAAAATATGTGCCTGTGAGATGGATAATAGTAAAACAAAACAAAGCATAATTTTGCTATAATAGTATTATGTAGTCATTAAAGTACTTTTGATTAGGAGAATATAATTACCTACAAAACACACATGCTATAAAATCAATTCAAAGGGAAGGTTATAAAATATTATTAAAAAATGTAGAAGAATTCTAAAGAGAAATACATCAACATATTAACAGGTTTTCTTTTGGGTGCTGGCAAGACTAGAGAAATTTTCCTTGTCTCTCTCTCCTTTGCTTTTTTTTTCTAATAAACCTCCATTTTTTTCACAATAGACAAGTATCTTGAGGGTGAGAGAGCATGTTCTTAGATTCACCACCTTTGCAATATTACCATCTATCTCACACAAGATCATTGCCTCAAATATGCCAAAGGTTTGACTAATCTGCCTCAATCAGGAAAAAGAGCCTTGAAGACAAGGTCTATCTCATGAAATCTGATTATAACTATTCTTTCCCTCCTCACAAAACTTTCGTTATAGGACTGTAAAATTCTGCACATAGGTTTTCTCTTTTCTGTCCCTGGTGCCTGGGGTGTGATTCTGCCTTTAAATCTTTCCAAGTGGCTTCCATAAAGAGCAATACCCACATATATCATCTTTTGTCTCTCTGTATATTTTCTTTTCTGTAACCAGCTTCTTGTTCTATTATTGCGCTTTAAAGTTCCTCCTGTGCTATATTGTCAAAAGCTTGTAGTTAGAAATCTACTTGGGGTAGAGCAGGCCCTCTTTCAAAGATAGCTGTGCATAGGAAATTTGAAATAATACGAAGTTATATCTTAGTATGAAGTAGTTCCAGAGCTTTAGTTTTCTAGCATCTAGATGAAACCATCAAATTGAAGAACTGGAACTTTGAAAGAAAGATGAAGCAAGGTAGCTTGAAGCATCTTGTGGAGAGAAGATAGAGTATTTGGCTATTGGAAAATAGAGTGAGAGAGTATGGTAGAAAAAGAGTAATGAGAAGGTAGCTAAGGTCAGAGTTTTGACACATAGTCTCAATTGAGGACCATTTTATTTTGCAACAGGAGAAGGTCCACTAGTTTATGACCAGTTTATAAATAATAGTTAAAGTAATTCCAAAGCAGATTTAAATTACATGACCAATAAATACTCTTCATCACTCAGGATTTTGGGATTCTGTTGACACTACTGATTATTATCTATTTAGAAACGAGTGATGTATGAAACTAGTCATTCCACTTATATAAGAAATATTTATATATAAATGTTTATAAATACACACATCTCAGGACTGATAATAGTATATGCATTATATGTATGTGTACTCACATTCATGCATCTGTATATACAAATATATAGATATGTATATATATAAACCTGCATGGGCTAGTGAGACATTATATAGCAGAGTTCCTAACCCAGTAAGGAATTTGATGAGGGCAGAAAACTCCTTAAATGATATGCAAAATTATGCAAGTGAGTTCTCATTTCTGCAGGGCAGGGGTACAGTGGGAGCTGGTCTGCAATAGCAGGAATGAGGCTAAAAAGGGCAAGTGTGTGGTGGTAGGCTTCAAACTTCATGGTACACCCCTCAGCTCTCATCTCAGAAGCTTGCCAATGGTTGGAAACTAGGACCGTGCTTGTACAACACAACCCCTTCTCCTTCGTGTAGAGTATTGTGTTGATTGAGTTATTAGAATACTACTACTACTACTACTACTACTAATAATAATAATAATATTAATCTAGCCAGTTTCATGGGGGAAGAGTGGACTGAGTGAACAGGAAGGGCTCCCAGTGAGCTTATACCCAAAGCAGCCAGCAATATTCTCGTACAAGCTCTTCCCTTTTTCTCAGAGGTAAATCTGTTCTCTCTCCAAATTTCCTCCCCATTATACAAGGTGGCAAGTTTACTGCTCCCTTCAACTCCTTTCTTGACTATAAAAGTTCATGTCCTAGAACTCCAGTTTCCCAACATGAATAATGAACTATATAAGCTAAGCCCTAGACCCTCTATTGATTAGGGAAATTGCACAAATCTCTCTAATCTGGACTTCCATTGGGAATGCTCCTCTGGGTCCAGGACATATTTCATATCTTCTGGGCAAGACAACCATCAGTGATGTGTAAAATGATAAAGCAAATGCAATGCAAAGGCTTGCAAAGATAAATTCATTCCAACAACTTTTCAGAGGCAGTAATATGAGCAAATACATTGCATAATATTTCTAACAAGGTAACTGGAAAATTGAATGGACCAGAATGCCCCATTCTCAAAGCATTCCACTGAAGAATTATAGGCCTGGTTATAAGCTTGGTCCTTTCCAGCTAAACTTAACATTGATTCCTAGCAAAGGTAAGGGGGCAAATGGAACTGAATATATCATGAGCAAGAAACCCAAGTGTTTCTTCAGTTGTTAGGGAACTGAGCACCCCCCTAACCCACCAATGTTGCCTTTCCACTTGGCAGCTTCTCTCAAGAGCCGAATCAAGAGCCAGAAATGCAAGCCCATTGCCTGCTCAGTCTTCAGCCAGATGAACAAGCTCCAGTTTTGAGTTTATAAACCTGCAACTCAGATCCTGTCTCCTTTCTTGCCCTCTGCACAAGCCCATAAACATCTCCAGCTCTGGCTCATGACAGGGCTCTTTCCTCTAATGGAAGCTCCCTTCTGGATCTCCCCAAAGAGAAAGATGTGTCGGGTAAGTGGGAGAGGTCAAACCTGAGCACAGCTATTTATTACATATACTGCGACCAGCTGGATCTTCCCCATCCATCACTGCCCTCATCATCCTCATCACATTAGCGTCTTAGAAAAGCTGTGTGTTCTTTCCCTTCACAGTCCAGCTCTGCCATCTCTCTCTCTCTCTCTCTCTCTCTCTCTCTCTCTCTCTCTCTCTCTCTCTCTC
>PVKC010034278.1:0-13757 GCA_004027635.1 Crocidura indochinensis | reverse complement strand
TTGGGTTTTTGGGTCATACCCGGCAGTGCTCAGGCATTACTCCTGGCTCCACGCTCAGAAATTGCTCCTGGCAGGCACGGGATTCGAACCAATGACCTTTTGCATGAAAGGCAAACGCCTTACCTCCATGCTATCTCCCAGACCCCCAGTCTGGGGTTTCTATACTAGCTATGAGAGAGCCCCTCCTAACTGACACCTTCTTTTGTTTGTTTTGTTTTGGGGACACACCCAGTGGTGCTCAGGGCTTAGTCGTGGCTCTGCCCTCAGAAATTGCTCATGGCTGGCTCAGGGAACCAGATGGGAAGCCGGGGATCGAACCCTGTCTGTCTTGGGTCATCTACATGCAAAGCAAATGCCCTACAGCTGTGCTATTGCTCTGCCTCCTAACCTTTAAAGAAAGAGGTCCCTCTTATGGCTGACCAAGGGCCTTAAAAGTCTGTTCCTTTTTACATGTTTTTCCCCATGTCTGACACTGAGTACATCTAAACAATGAGGATATTTTTTTTTTGGTGGGGGGCACACCAGCAATGCTAAGGAACAACTCAGCCCCTGTAAGGCAAAAGTGCCTTGATCCTTGTACTATCTCACTGGGCCCCACATCAGCAAGGTTAATGAAACTTGGGGAGCTCTGAGTCTGGGCCTTGAAAGTTGTGCTGAGCAAGCTCATTGAGCAAGTCACTCCTGTCCTCTCCCCAGGGTGATTCGGACCAAGCCTCTAGGGTTGAGTTCTAAGCCCACCACCTCCAGGATCCTTTCTTATCTCAGGCAACTCCACCTTCAGATGGGAAGGGTCCCAGCCTATACACAGGATGATGCGACGGTCCCTGACCATGCCTTGCTGGAAATGGTGGGACAGAGGAGAGCACTGCAGCATGGAGAATCAGCAGAAAAGAAAGGCAGCTGAAATGAAGATGAAAATAAGGCCACCTCCACACAAGTCCAAGGAGCAGTGACTGCTGGCTTCTGGTCAGAAAGCAAATCCTCATTATGGAATTTCCAGTCCTTGAAGCTTGCTCAGTTGGGAGTGGAGCCATGTGGCTGCTTGTCAAGTGGCCCTTTTGTGAGTTCCAGAGAAACCAAGCTTGCTTTCCCCTCTGCAGTTTCATCTGCACACAAAGGCAGTTATGGATTTTGTGCTTTAAGAGAGAAGAGAGCAGAGATGGCCTAGGAGACAGGGAAGGAGGCTGTCTGCTCAGTAAAGAAAAACCCCTCTGGTGCTGGCAGGGAGTTGGAATGAAGAGAGGGACAGGAGAAGCAATGTTCCCGAGTCACAGTTTTCCCCACAACCCTTGTCCCCTGAAACCCAGGAGGGCTTGTTGGAAGTGATATAAATATATTAGGTTGGAGTGAGCCTTTTCTGTGAGGACAAGGAGGGATTGGATTGCAGACAATCTCTTCTGACTCCTGCAGAGGAATCTGGACTTGTCTTCAAATTCCACCTGAGAGATATGGGTAGTAGGGAGAAAAAAGGGGGGCAAGGTCACAGTGACCGCTGACTGAGGACAATTTGGGAGAGGCTAATGGAGGCCTGGCCTTTGTGAGGGGCAGACAGATTCTGCTGAGGTGAAACCAGGGCTTAGAACCCCTCAAGCTGATGCTGCTGAATGAGAGACCCCAAGTTCTAATTCTTAGCCCAGAGTTTCATGAGATGAGAGGTGGAGTGGGAGTTCCAAGGTTGCCTCCCCAAGTGAGAGACCTTATGCCAGGGAGGGCATGACACTAACATCAACTCATTCTCCTCATTCTTGGGGAGACGAGAGGAATGGAGATGGCTAAAAGAAATGGGCCTCCCCTTCCATGCAAAATTCAGTGAGCTTTTGTTTTCCCCACACCCCATGCTGAGAGATGAGTTGTGTTACAGAAAATATAGAGAGCCTCAGACCAGAGTCCAGGAAGTAATGTGTTAACTTGGTTGACTGAGAACAAAAGATTAATCAGGTTTGGCCACAATTTAGCTGAGGCATGCTATCTCTCACATGAAATCTCTGTTCCATCTTTCTTCCAGAACTTACTGTTTATCACTTCAAATCAGCACCTCATTGATCATAAATCTCCCAGACAGAAAAATCCACCTGAACACATTTGTGCCCCACTTCCACCTTTCTTCCTCTTTCTTTCTTTGCCTTGCTCCCTTTCTTTCTTTCTTTCTTTATTTCCTCTTTCTTCCTCTTCCTTTTACACTCCAGGCCTTGCCTCTTTCTAAGGAACCCCAAGTGGACTTCTCATTCCCAAAGGAGAGAGAGGCGAGGGCTGGGCTGGGTGTCCAGTAGCCACAGCTCAGTGAGGACCATCAGGAGCTGAATAGCAGCTGCAGTGCAGCTTGCTCGAACAGTGCAAGATCAGAGCTTTGTCACAGCCTGAAGCCACATTTGGTCACAGTAACAACTTAACCAAGGATGACTTCAAAAATATAGTCACTTAATAGGGAGATAGAAGAAAGACAGATCTAAAGTTAGTTCGGTAGCTTGAGAATGTCACCAAGGACCCAAGACTTCTTTCAGCTTATATCCTGGCATTTCAGCCTTTTGTCCCCCTACATATGTTGCCTCCTGGCCACAGGAGAGCTGCTATAACTCCAGACATCACATTGTCATTGAATTGCATTTGTGTCTAGTTTGTGTGCCTTTTCTTTCTGATAGGAAAAATTTTCCAGAAGTTTAACTAGAGATGGCTCCTGGCTCACTCCCAAGATCAAGTTTTGTTCTTACCATTCCTAAGATTAAGGCATCTATCATCAGATAACTCTGTGCTATTAGAAGTAAAAGAGGTTAGAATGACCTGGGGCAGGGTTCTGATTGCATGTCATAAAGGTTCCACTGAGACTAGACAAGGAGAGGGAGTCAGGACAGTGAGATCATCTGGCAAAGGTCCAAAAAGACAAAAGGAGTTGAAGTGTGTGTATATATATATATATATATGTATATATATATGTATATATATATACCTATAGTGTATAGGGATTGAAGATGAGATAGAGCTGAGCCACTTCCTGTGTGGTCCTTCATCCCATATAATCATTTCACACTTAAGTTTCAAGGCAGTTCCCTTCCTTCAGTGACCAGAACATTGGAGATGGATTCCTAATACAGAGAATGGAATGAAGGCCATTATTGTACCAGCTGTCTGCTCCTAGGGACCACTGGGGGGATTTCAAAGGAGTTTCTATTCTCATCCATCTATCCATCCACCCATTTATCAATCCATCTATCCTTTTATGGATCCACCTATTCATCCTTCCTTCAGTGACCAGAACATTGGAGATGGATTCCTAATACAGAGAATGGAGTGAAGGCCATTACTGTACCAGCTGTCTGCTCCTAGGGACCACTGGGGGGATTTCAAAGGAGTTTCTATTCTCATCCATCTATCCATCCACCCATTTATCAATCCATCTATCCTTTTATAGATCCACCTATTCATCCATACATTCATTCATCTATCCATCCACCTATTTATCTATTCATTCATTCATTCATTCACATTCATCCATCTTCAATTTATTCACCCACTCATGCATTTATCCATTCATTTATATATCCATCTATCCACCCACCCATCCATCTATTCATCATCAGTCCATATGTCCATCTGTACATCCACAGGAAAGTTTACTATGCTCATCACTTAAAAAGAACATGGAAGGGGCCGGAGAGATAGCATGGAGGTAGAGCATTTGTCTTGTATGCAGAGGAAATGGTTTGAATCCCGGCATCTCATATAGCCTCCTGAACCTGCCAGGAGTGATTTCTGAGCGTAGAGCCGGGAGTAACACCTCCAGGTGTGACACAAAAACAAAAAAAAGAAAAAAATTAAAAAGAATATGGGCCAACAGGACAAATCATGGGAGGCCTCAGTTCATGCTGGTGGGCAAGGCTCTCTCAGGCAATGGCATTGAACAAAATGGTCACTGGTGAGACCATGATATGGTCTACAAAAGTCTTTCTCGAGCAGAGCTATGGGTGCTCTATGAGCCCAAGGGCAACCCAGGGGGACTACTGGTAAAAATAAATCACCTAAATAGGGGCCACAGCACAAGATAATTGTACATAGAGGGGAAACAAGGTGGGAATTGGGGCTAAATTGTAAAAAGACTGAGATTCCCCCTGAATGAGGGGAAGGAGACCAGACAGTGGAAAGTTAGTACAGAGGCTGGGGGTTGTAGCATCTAAAGAAGAAAAAAAATCACTGAGTTGAGACCATCCTGGCATAGAATCTTGACATTTCCCAGAAGGCCAGAGCTGCAGCAGAGCCTCTAGGGCAGGAGGTGCTACAGTTGAGTGGAACTTCAGCCATGACCCCCATGACAGACCAGCCCCTTTCATGGGGCTCACTCGACCTCTGACTCCTGTACCTCCCTCTCAGGAGGTTTGTATTGGGAACTGGATAGCCTCTCGCATCTGCCTGAAGCCACCCCCAAACCCAGTATTGATGAGTGGAGCCTGCAGGAGGCACCTGAGGCAGGTAAGAAGCTCTGAGTCCAGGGGAGGGGAGAATACAGGGTGGTGGAGCAGGCAAAGGCACCTGCTTGGAAGTGTGGGCTCCACCTTTCCCCGGGTCCAGCCTGCCAAAGGGCTCCTTTCTTCTGGTCTGGAGATGTCCCCCCCCTTTGGAGGTGTCCCTCCCCACCTCCTCTCCCATCCTAGCAGCTGGCTGCTGAGAGCACTGGGTCTCATTAGCGGGAGGATGTGAGCTGAGCTTAGACGGGGGTTGGGAGGCAGTGAGATCTGATAAGTAGCAGACATGTGTGCTGGGTTGACCTGGGGAGCGATCCCCCTGCGCCCCCACCATCAGCCCCCCTGCCTTGCAAGGTGCTTGGCAGAAGGCGGCTGGGGGGACAGGAACATGAGGCCATCCCCTTAATCAGAGCTGACTTCTGGGAAAATTAAACCCAGCAGGCCATGCGGGCCCTGGGAAGATTCCTTCCCTGCCTGGGTTGAGGTGCCTCTGGCTCTGTGCTCCTCCAGGAGGAAGGCTCGCAGCTCTGTCAGAGGGGCAGTGGCTGATGTTTTCACGGGTGCGGAGTGTGTTACTGAGGTGCATCTGGCTAGAGCAATGACAAAGGATGAGCTATCTGCAGTGTTCAGTCTGCATGTCCTCTGACAGATTTCCGTGATAAGCTCTGGCTTGCAATGCCATGAATGTCCCCAGAAGCAGTGATAAATATTCCAACTCCATCCCAGGTCATTTGAAGCCCGTTTACCGCAAAGGTAGAGGTGTCCCAGGAACCCCAGGCAAAGGCTGATCCCCAAGTGTTCATTGGGGGTGGGGGTGGGAGCTAAACTCTCTCAACTTTGCTATCACCTTCTGGGTTGAAGGGCAGGCCAGAGCACTTTGTCTCTTGCATGCACTCTCTCCCTCTGTTTCTCTGTCCCCCTAGCTCCCTCCCTTTCCCACATCTCTCTCTCTCTCTCTTTCTCTGTCTCTCTTTTTCTCTCTCTTTCTCTCTCTCTCTTTCTCTCTCTCTCTCTCCTATCCCTTCCTTTCTCTCTCTCTATTGAACTTGTGCCCCAAGCAGCCAGATGATAGCGCCCGGGGGTCTTCCCCACGCACCCCAATTTGTCCAGAGAGCCCTTTGAAGGCTGTCATGGGTCCGTCTCCACTTAAAAAGGCCCTTTCTCAGGAGGATTTAAAGCATATGCTTGGCCAAGGCTGTCAAAATGCATCACAGAGATGGTCCTAAACTGAGCGACATGCACCCCCTGGTCCCGATCAAAGCAGGGGAGGCAGCTTCCCTCTCCCTGGGGGTGGTGGTGCGGACGTGGGGGGGCAGCCTTGAGGACAGGCCGGCACACACACCCTCCCACACCACAGGGAGGGGCAGCGGTCCAGGCTCAAAGCTGGGAAGCCCCGGCTGGGCTGAGATGGGGCACTCACATACAGATTCAGTCACAGCTGCTTGCACCCAAGTCTGGGGGTTGGGACAGGATGGAGTAGCCTCGCAGATGAGGGGATGTGGATGTGGCTCATGTCCAGGAGACAGACAGAGGATGTGGAGACCCTCAGGTCCCCATCTGAGGGCCATTCTAGCTTCCTTGCTGGGGTACCAGCCAGGGCCAAGCCTGGTGTCTGCCCAGGTGCCTGCTCCCTCTGGTCACAGCTGAGCCCAGAGAAGCCTGAGACCAAGAAGCCCAGAGACACATGCACCTCACCCACCTCATCTAGTGGGTCATGTGGAGGGAGCGTCTGAATCTACAGTGCGGTGACCAAAAATATTCCTGGGTGTTCCCCTGAATAGACATCAGGTATCTCATTGCTGATGAGCATCATTGCTCATCTGAGAAAGGTGAGGATGTAGGTGGGAGGCCCAAGAAATTGGGGTTCTGGGGCAAGAGTGATAATACAGCAGGGAGGGTTTGCTTTGCATATGGCTGACCTGAATTCGATCCCCAGCATCCCCTATGATTCCCTGATCCCCACCAGAAGTGATACCTGAGTGCAGAGAAGCCATGAGTAAGAACTGAGAACTGCCAAGTGTGGCCCAAAAACCAAGAAAAAACTTAGGATACCAGACACAGCATTGATACCCTTGTGTGGATGAGGTAACTGAGGTGCCAGTGGGGTGTTGCCAAATAAAAGGCCTCTGATGTGACCACAGAGGAGATAATCCCTATAGCTGGGAGCAGAAACTCTCAGAGGTAAAGTCACTGGAACTGACTCTGAACACTGTTGCCAGATAATCTATCTGGTTTTCTACTGGCCTTGTGGGGACATTAGCAGAAGAGGGCGCTATATCCAGGAGAGATGCCCGGCAGCTGTATTTTGCTCTTCTAACACCCCACGAGAAATGAAGATGCAGGGTGCAGGGTGTGGAGTAGAGGGGTCATCCAGAGCCTCCTCTCAGAAGGACCTGAGCTAGCTCTGGTGGCCTGTTCCTGACTGATCGGACTGAGTGTGGAGCCCCCTAATTATTGCAGAGTCCTCATGCAGCCCAAGAGAACTTTCAGAATCGAGTCTTAGGGGGAAGTTGGAGCATATTGGGGTTTGGCTTCAATGTCTGCAAGAGCAGTAAAACACTCTCTCTTTCTTTTTCTTTCTCTCAGGACCTGTCCCTTGCCACCAAGACAACCCCAGCCAGGCTTTCCCTACCAGGAATGACAGATGAGAAAGTCTCAAATTTGTGCAGAAAGAGGCTGGGAAATCAAGCCTTTTCACACCCCACAGTGGTATTGGGGTGGGATTTTGATCAGAAATCAGAAAATTCATGGGGTTGAAGTGATAGTACAGTGAATAGGAACTTGCCATGCATGAGGCTAACCCAGTTCAATTTAATTCAGTTCACTTTATATGGTCCCAAGTAGCAGCAGGTATGGCCCCCAAAATAAACCAAACCAACTAAGACAAAAGAAAGGTGCCAACTTCTTTTCTTTGTTTTGTTTTGTTTTTGGACCACAAGGATGCCAGGGGTTCAAACTGTGGTCCTTCCTTGGCTAGGGCTTGCAAGGCAGACACCTTACTTCTAGCGCCACCTCGTCGGTCCCAAAGGTGCCAATTTCTGATGAAGACGTGGAGCTCTAGGATTCCCATCATGTCTGGAGGCAGTAACAGTACCACCAGCATCTAAGACAGAGTTTGGCAGTTTCTTGTAAAGTTAAACAGATATTTAGAATGGTCCAGAAAGCGCATTTCCCAGGTACTTACCCAAGAGAGCTGCAAATACATGACCTGCAAGGCGTCATCTGTGACTGTTTAGAGAAGCTTCATTCATTGCAGCAAAGACCTACAACCAACCCAATTGTTTGCCAATAGATAAAGGTGTGACACTTTGGTGAATTGAATGCTGACTTGGCAATGAAACACAACAGTGCTTCATTGTGGGACACACACTGTGGCAGTCTGCTTACATGGCTCTTGAGAGTGATGAAGGGCCACTCGTGAGAGGAGCAGGCCATCAGTCACTTAGATCCAAGGGGAGAGGGAGTAATGACTGAGCAGGAGCAGACAAGCATGTTCTGTGTGTTCTGATTTAGCCTGAATTAGTTCTGTGTGTTCGGAATTGGCATGTGACACATGTGCACACACTGTTAAGACTCATGTGAATGTAGACTGGACATAGGTGCAGCATCACAAGTCAACTTTGTTTCTCTGACCTGGACTTAAAGACCACCCCACCATGGAGCAGTCTTCACCACAGCTACCAGGGCAGTTGGGCAGCACTGCTTTGAGGTGAAAAGGCCCTTTGAAGTGAAGGGCCCTTCCTTAGCCCTCTGCTGGGATTCTGTGTTAGTTCCCCACCCCCACCGCACCCCCACTAGAATTACCAGCTTAGACAATCCTTGGACATTTCTGGTGGGTTCAGCCAGGGCCTAAGGGAAATGAGAGAGATCTGCTGGACTGCTGTCTGTGCCCATGACTGAGGACACTGCCTGGTCAAGAAAGCTACATGGAATCTCCCTTCCAAATTCTAGTTACCCTTCATCCACCTCCCCCTTTCGGGGTCTCCACCTGGACTGAGCCATTGCAGGTGGCATAAAAGAGGTGGGAAGGTCTCAAGGGCAACCCTTGACAACCCTTTTGCTAGGACCCGCCCTTCTTCCTTGGACACGCCCCCTATTTCATGGCTCCACCCTTATCCATGGCTCCACCCTTTCTCATGAAGATTACTGTGACTAGCACCACTAGCACTACTGTGACAAGCAGCCACTTATCTTAGGTTCATGCTCCCAGCATGGCTTTATCTTTTCCTCCTGCCAGTGTGAATGAGAACCCATTGGTTTCCACTTATTGCATACAAAGAAGCTGAAGTTAAACAAAATCCAGAAACGTGTAAAAGTCACACCACGTTTGAAGTGACAGGATCCTGAGAACTCAGCTGCCAAGCAGGATTCAGGTCCCCATGTGGGATTCCCCTTCCCAAAATGCCCCTGTTGCATTTCCAGCAACAGTTCTCCTCTCTGGAATCCCTGGGCTTCCCCTGGGAAGCTGCAGGCCAGGACACCTTCCCCTATGATTATTCCAGCTGCACCCCTAAACTCCTGAGATGAGTTCATACAGAAGATGATAAGCATAATGCATAAATATTATGTATAAATAGAAAATATTTATTCATATAAAGGAAAGGATCTTAGAAGTTCCGTGTGAGAACCCATGTCCCCAAACCTGGATTCTCGAAATCAGCTCAATGACAATGGGGGTGTGCATGTTAGGAGTCCTGTGACTGAGAATATTGAGGGTCATCTTTGATGTACTACACACTTGCTGCCCTCTGTACATCCAATTGTGGAACAATGATTTCTCTAGACTTTGCTATCCTGGAGTGGAGAAAGGGACCATGTCACCCGGGGGAAGATTCTCAAAAAGGAAGCCTTTATTCTGATTTATCTGTCAATTCTATGCGACTTTGAGTGTCATGACCCTCTGTCCTTCAGGCAATGGACTCGTTTGCTTGTTCTAGAACTTGGTGTAAATGGACTCAGGCGTCCACACTTTCTAGATTCTTTCACTGCATGCATGTATGAGATTTGTCTCTGCTGCTGCTCACTGCGGCCTCATTACCTGGCACTTTCCCTTGTAGGAATGTGTCCTGTAATCATTCAATTCTGTGTCAAGGGCTGCTTCAACCCAGAACCCTGGAGAGATGCAAAGTACCCTCTCAGACAACCCCCATTCAGACCTGAGCATGTTTCATTGGAATGGGCGTCCCGGATGATTGTTTTGGTGCTGGGGATCAAACCCTGAAACTCACACATGCTTGGCCTGTGCTTCATAGCTGAACCCCAGCCTCAGCCCCTATGATGGTTTTTGAGAAGTTACTGGAAATCAGCTCCAAATCCTGCAATCTTTTAACTCATAACTTGAGTTCCCCCTAATGTGGACATGCCCAGTGCTCCACCTCTTTGCCCACACCATGATGGGTGATATGAAACTTGTTACTGAGTCAAGAGTATATTTTACAACTTGGCATGGTTCACTTACCTGCACACCTTGGGGAATCTGTCCCCCCATGATATGAGCATCCTCCATTGCTCTTCATTTCCGAGTCTGGTTCATTACTACCTCATTGTTGGTTCTGTCTCTGGCCTCAGGATATGACTTACACCTGTTTCTTGCCCTGGAGCTATGCACTGAATGAATGAGTGAGTGAGTGATTCTGATGGGTTTGTTCTTGTATGTATTACTTTCGTTTCTAACTCACTGGAGACACTGGAGCCCAGTGTGTTAGGAATTCACCCAGGGGCTCCTGATCAGACTCTCCAGTGGTACACGCAGCTCTGTTTCTTGTCAAGCTGAGAAAAACAAAGCAAAAGGCACTTATTTCTCCTTCTCATCTTCCTCATCATCTCTAAATACACTGGGTTCTAGAAGCTGCTTGCAGGGCCAGTGGGGGTGGCAACAATAAACCCCACTTTAGACTCCCAGTCTACTTTATGGGGTGGCTGGAGCTCCAGAAGGTTCTGAGGATAGAGAAAGGCTCCAGGTGTAACAAGAAGCCCTTGCACTCAGGCTCAGGGCCTTTTTCTCTGCTGTCTTGGGAAGTAATGATTGTCATAATACCCTTCACAGAAACACAGAGTCCATAAGTTAGGGTTCTGGGGTGAAGATACTGGCAGGTCAGTAGGCAGGGCTTCTTGAGCCTGGCAGCCTGGAAAGGGTTAGCTGTAGCATTTTCTGCCATGAAATGGCATTAGTGCTGGTGTCCATGATTGTCACTGCAGAGTTGCGGTCATATGTCTGATTCACTTGGTGCGTGAGGTTCAGTGCTTTAAGCTGCTGGGCTTTGTTCAAGGCCAGCTCTCAAGTTTTCGCAAGCGAAGCTTTGGCTTCATATGTGAGTGGTGGCACAGGGTGGGCAAAATGGGTAAGGGATACTTGCAGGAACATACACTCGTGACCTCGCACGACATTCAATTCTTTTGTCCAAGATGGAAGGCAAGTCTGATGCATACAAGGCACCCACTTACCACAGAATCACTTCCGCTGCCCCTGGCCAAACTGAGGTGTTCTGCTGGCCTCATCTTGTTATCTTAAGGATGAATAGGGGCACCAGTTGGACAGAGATGGGGGTTCAGGGACCATCAGCAGTATATCCATTATCCCTGCTTCCAGATTGAGTGCCCCACCTTGCCAGGGCAGAGGACAGAGCCCCACCCTTGAAGGTTAGGGCCATGGAAGCCCAAACCACATTAATCATGGTGGACAGGCAGGACCTGGTAGTGGGGTACCGTCTTTTACAGGATTCTGACTGGAACAGGAGCCGTGTGAGAGTTGAAAGTATTAGGGCTTAGGTGAGCAGAAAGAGACTTTACAAGGGCTCATCCAGAGCCTCTGAATGAAACCCATGTGGGTGATGGACAGCCCTTTCTATACCGTGAAGCTTTGTCATCTGAGTGGCTTCCTGCAGGATACTTTCCAGCTCAGGCCTTTTAAACAAAACACAAGACCTGCCTCAATGAACATTAGTATTAAGTAAATGTGTCTCAACCCAGAGTGGTGAGATGTGCCAGCACTGAAAGAACCTTGGTGAATGGATGACCTGACATTCTGGTCACCCTGGCAGTATCTCTGGAACTCTGGGAATCGGCAACTCTCCAAAGGACCATTCTATCTCCTTTCCCTTCACCCTGCTGGCTATCTGCCTGATTTGCTGAAGAGGAAAACGGGGCCCTGATGAGATGTATGTAAGGTGTGTGTGTGTGTGTGTGTGTGTGTGTGTGTGTGTGTATGTGTGTATGTACGCGCACACGTGTGCAAGGCTGGCACGGGCACTCGGATCCAAGCCCAAGATCCTTCCCCTCTGTACAGCTGCCACTTCTGAAAGCTAATTGCCCAGCGGGGTTAGGATGTGACTTCTGGGCCCCATGTCAAACCACAACAGAGAATGTCTCCCTTTCATCGAGGGCTGAGGGAGCTGCCTGAGCCCGGGAGGAAGGGAGAAGCCTCACTTCAAAGGCCTCCTGGACGCGAATTCCAGCCCCGGTTTCCAGGTTTGCGTTTGGCTTCATTTCTGGGATTCACTTTGCTCCGAGGACTGAGGTTTGGTTTGTATGTGGTGGGAAGAGAATAGTTGCTTCTTTTTTTCCACTGGGTCAGAGGGTTGGATGCTAGAGACTCTTTCTATGAGACAGTCACCTCCTGACTCCTTTCCACTAGAACCCCAATGTTCACAGAAATACTATGACATGTTCCCCACAGGGTAAATGGGAGCACTGAGTACTTTGTGGGGCTGATGTCTGAATCTTGCCAGGCTTCTGGAGAGAGGGGGCAGAATCAAGGTGCTTTGTGAGTAGTCCCTGAGTTTCTGGACTCCATTCAGCCCCCAGAACCCCTAAAGCAAGTTTTTTATGGTACACAAGCAGCCCTGAAAAGAGACAGACACATGGATGCAGAGTAAAGTGAGAGTGGCAGTAATGAGAATGAGAGTAATGTGGAAGTTCCTTTGCCCCCTCGAGGGGCAGCACCTCAGTGTCAGGCCCCTGCCTCAAGTCTTATGCCACCCTCTTCTCTTTTCCCTCTGTGGCCAGAGACTCAGAGCTAGTGAAACCAAGGTACATATCCCCTGAAATCACCCCCAGAGGATGGGAGCTCTGAGTTCTATACGGGGAGGCAGAAGAGAAGAGATGGGGTCACAGATACCCATCAACTACTCAGGCTCTCTGGGCCACTGCTCTAAGGTTTGGGACTTGGAAGTTGTAGAAAGGACAGTGGGGAAACAAGTGTAGCTTTGTATCGACACACCATGTGGCTGCTGTGATTCCTCTGTGCAATGCCCAGTTCCACTCACGTGTCATCCCCCAATATCTGTCCCACTCAGCATCTCCTTGGGGATCCTGTCTCTCTGGGAGAGAAGAAGATAAGCCTTAGGGATCCAGTCCGTGGTATGGGTGCAACTGGGAGTTTGTGTAGCCCTAGGATGCATGTCTTGTGAGGGACGTATGCTCCTCTGGTCTATCCAGTCTTTCTCCTCCTAAGACCAAAGCGACCCATGAGCCTTGGCCTACAGGATTGTTTCCTTGTTTAGAGGTTGTGAGAGGAATAAGTGGTGGTGGCAGTCCAGGCCCAGAGAGCTCAAAGGACTGTGTCTGGTTGAACTAAAGGATACACTGGCATTCAGCTGGCCTGAAACCTGGGTCAGATCTAGCCTGCTTCGGGGACTGGAGAAAAAGTACAGCAGATAATGTGCTTGCTTGTATGTGGTTGAGTTGGCTTTGATCCTTGGCATCTCATAAGTTCCCTGAGCATGGCCAGGAGTAATTGTTGAGTGCAGAGGCAGGAGTAATCCCTAAGCATTTCCTGGTATGGCCCCCAAACAACAAAAATCTAGCCTAATTCAAGTTTCCCCTCTGGCTCTATTCTTTCTTGTCATCATATGGTTCTGGCTTCTCTTTATCCATTCTTCTACCCCAATCCTGACCTGGCTGAAGACTCCCCTTCACCTCCTCTGCTCTTTGCCCTCACACCCCATTCTTGTCTCCCCCATGTGGGCCCCACATGTGACACTTGCACTACAGAGCTCTGGGAGAAAGTCTCTGACTTACACTGGAACTTTGTGACACTCCCACCCTTAGCAAGGTGAATATTCCCATTTCGCATGCCAGACCCAGAGAAGCCAATGCTTTGCCAACAACCCCATCTTCTCTTAATAGCGCATGTACATCTGCTTCCTATGTTGAAAGTTCCACAGCAAAGGTATGTGAATATAAGTGGGGTGCTCCATTGTCAGAAAGGAGGGGGTGTTGACCTTCCCACTGTCCAACAAAGATCCCTGGACTTGGGAAAGGGTTCAGAGTTTTAGTGTCAACTGTGCTTTAGTGTCAACTGTG
>PVKC010034277.1:0-13756 GCA_004027635.1 Crocidura indochinensis | reverse complement strand
TATGACAGATTCTTCTTCCCTCTGTTTCTCCTTTCTAGCTTTTTCTCTGGCTCCGTGTAGCTCCGCCTATTCTCTAGCTTTGTCCTTTCTGCTCCTTTTAGCTCTAGCTTAGCTCCGCCCCTTTCTGGGCTCTTCCCTTTTTGCTCTGCTTAGCTCCATAGCTCCTCTTAGCTTCGCTTAGCTCCGCCCCTTTCTGGGCTCTCCCTTTTTATATCCTCTCTTTCCAACTGCCTTTCTCCAACTGTCAACTGTCACTGTGCCATTTTCTCCTTTGGCCTCCCCTTCAAACTTTATTTATTTATTTATACAAAATAATTATCATACATAAATCTCAAATACACTACAGTATGTCTTGTCTTAAAGTAGCCCTTTCAGTTTGTCTTTTAAGGCTGGTCTTGATTCTTTAAAGTTTCTGAGCTATTGTTTATTAGTGAAGCTAATAAACAGCTAATATTCAGCTTCAAACCTGAATGTGTGTCTGGCTTGGTGACATATTCTAGGTGAAGCATTCATTTCATTGAGTTTCTTCACTATATTCCACCACTGCTTTAGGACCTTGAGGGTGAGTTTCTGGTGACAGATCTGCTGTAAATCTTAATGATACGCCAGGAAATGTAATTTCCCTTTATGATCTTGCTGCTTTCAGTATTCTATCCTTATCTGTGGTATTTGTCATCGTGACTTGGATGTGTCTTCGGGTGTTTTTCTTCAGATCTCTTTTAACTGGTACTCTTTGGGCATGTAGTACTTGGTTGCATGCACTCTTTAGATCCAGGAATATCTCTGCTCTTCTTAAGTATTGATTCTTTATTTGTGTTATATACCTGGGTATCTGGGACTCCAATGAGTCATATGTTGTTTCTGTTGAGTTTATCAAAAACTTCTATTTTTATCTATTCACATTCTTTTAGGAATTTTCTATTGTCTGATTGTTTGCTTTAAGGCTCTTTTTTCAATCTCTTTTGTTTTAATGAACTGTGATATATTTCATCTTTTAGCTTATAATTTCAGTCCTTAGCTGCTTTTACTCTGTTGGAGAGGCTTTCCACTGATTTTTTTCATTTCACCTACCAAACTTTTTAGTCATGTTAGTTCAGATTGGAGTTTCCTCATTTTAATTTTATTACTTATTTGTGTTTCACTCAGCTTGACTCATGCTTCTTTGAATTCTATGAGTACCCTCCATATTTCTTCTCTATACTCCTTACATGACAGGCTAAATAGGTGGTTGGCACTTTTTGGGTCATTAAAGCTGTGATCTTCATTCTCTATGAATGGTGGGCCTGTATTGTTTTCCCATTGCCATGCTTGTATTTTGATGTTTTCTGCATGTTGTGTTAGAGATCATTTACTAGGAGATTTGTCTAGACATGGAGCTTAGTGGAGCAGCTTTGTGGGCTGAACCAGCTCATCTCTGTTCACATGTCTTCTGCAGATGCTTCTGGGTTGGGTTTGTTTCAAAACCAGCAGCCCTGTTTCTTGGGCAACAGCTGCAGTAAAAAGACTGTGGCAGGCATCAGGTTCCACCCTTTGTGGGCATTTCCATTTCTCCTATGTTTATGTGGTTTCCCTGGTGGTTTATGTGGTCCTTGGGCGGAGTTGGTCCCAAAATCAGCAGACATGGGTCTTGTGCAGCACCCATGTTCAAAAGTGTGTGGTTGGATCTACAAGTTCATGTTCATAAGAAAGTATATTCCTGATCCAGGATTACTACACAATCGCTAACATCAAGAATCCTTATTACTTAAAACATATTAGCACAAAATTTTCATAACACTAGAAGTTAAAATGTAAACTATAAAAAGATAATGTTTGGAAAAAATACACTGCCAATTTATTACTAGTTCACAAAATTCCAGATTAGCTTTGTTTACCTGTATATATAGTTCTTACCTCCTACACAATAAAATAAAAAAATCTATCCAAAATATGAAATTAAAAAAATAAGAAATAATAAGGGGACAACAAATGGTCAAAAACATCATAAGAGAAGATTTTATCCACACAACTGAGCTTATATTTGGGAGAAGTGCAGAGAGGATAGAGGAATACTTGGATCCTGGTGGAGGAGGGATGTCAGCTCTCTGCTCATAGGAGCAGTGTTCTATTGATGTCTCCGTGAAAATCTAATTAATAATGTTTTGAATCCCTGTACCTGAAAAATTATGCTCTTAAAAAATAATAGCAAGCAATCAGTAAAAGAATAAAAAATGTTTTTTTCAGAAATACACTATACATTTATATTTATTTTATACATTTACATATAATTTTATTTAATTAATTTTATTATGCATATGCATTCATATAAATAAGCAAACATTTTATAGCAATTGCTCCCTTCTGGAGCAAGCTTTAATAAGTGAATCTCATTTTCTATCATACTATAGTATCTTGACATTTTTACTTTTACATTTTGCATTTACATTATCTCAAAGTATTATAGATCAGGTTTCTAATTTATAACTTATTTTATACAAAACCTCTAATCAGACTGCTAGCTTCAATAAAAGAAAATACTAAACTATTTTTAATACTGGGATTGTATTGTTTTATTCAGCTTCAATATCATTTAAACTAGTTTGATTTTCATTAATAATAAAAATTAATTCCCCTATAAAAATACCAAGAAGTTAACTGTGCTCCTCCCTCACTGCCAATATCCAGTGGTTCATTTACTCCACAACACACTTTTTTTGTGGAATTGGAAAGATAGCACAGCAGGCAGAGCATTTGCCTTTCACACTAATTGAGCAGGGTTTAATTCCTGCTATCCCACATGGTTTCCTAAGACAAGACCTTGAAGTATTAATCATCCCAAGTTTGGGTTCTGGTGAATTTTTGAGTCTCTCAGGGAGTCTAGAAGATCAGAGGGAGGCTCTCCTGGGTCAGTCAACACCTGACTGAAATGCTGCTGCCCTGAGCTTAAATTGGCTTAAACATAGAACATGAGCAAAAAAATATTCAATTAGTGAAAACTCTTTGTATCTAAGATCAAGTTAAAAGTATTGTGACATGTTTGTCCTCACAGAGAAAACAATCAGCCCTAAGACCGTGGCACTTAAAAGTCTAGAACCAATAACACATTCCCATTATTTTCTTCTTAAGCTCAATACATGGGATCTAGGGCCCTAACCTTAGACCACCTAAATGTTACATAGAAGTAGACAGTCTTAGAACATAAGAGTTGAAAAGGGGAATGAAAGATATAAAGACTCAAAGACAAGTCTGAATGTTGTGTTGCTGCTGTTATTTTACTGTGAGGTCTACCAAGGGGTAGAGAGGATTTGAAAAATGGCTATATCAACATTATTTGACTCATGCATTTTCTAAAACAGTCAATATAATGACCACAGGACAGGGGTGCATATTCTGTGGAATTATAAACCTTTTATGGGCTCACTTGAAAAACAAAACAAAGGAGTAAAGTTTCTTTTTTTGTTTGTTTGTTTGCTTTGGTTTTTGGGCCACACCCGGTGACGCTCAGGGGTTACTCCTGGCTATTCGCTCAGAAGTCGCTCCT
The DNA here is from genome assembly GCA_004027635.1 of Crocidura indochinensis. Taxonomy (NCBI): domain Eukaryota; kingdom Metazoa; phylum Chordata; class Mammalia; order Eulipotyphla; family Soricidae; genus Crocidura; species Crocidura indochinensis. The sequence continues at coordinate 10,236 of PVKC010034277.1, read as the reverse complement.
GGCAGGTACGGGGGACCATATGGGGAACCAGGGGATCGAACTGTGGTTCGTCCTAGGTTAGCGCAGACACCTTACCTCCAGCGCCACCGCCCGGCCCCTAAAGTTTCTTTAATATGGCATGCATATAAAAGGAAATAGCACCCACTAAGTTTTCCAGAGGTTCACAGGAGATTTTTAATGTTCTCAATTGCTGCAGTTATAGACAGAAACAGATTCTATCAGAATCTTTGACCCACTTAGACTCTCTCTGGGCCTGGCTTTCTGGGCCTGGCTTTCTGTTTGTCTTAATTCTGGACCTGATTTCCATAGACAAGCAGCACCATCAAGCTTCTTGCCATTCACATCTTTACTCCTTATTAATACCATTTTTCTGTTCTCCGACACTCCGGAAAAGACTTTGTCAGTTCCTATCTTCCTCATGCATAAGCTATTACATTTTTAGATGAATTCAACTACATTAGTTCAAGTTTGATTTGAGTCTGAAAGTTATTTAAAACTCATGACTATTTTTAGAGAAATGCACTGAGAATCCTTTCACCTGGCTAAGAAGCCTCCTAAAAGCAGATGTGGGTAGAAAGAAATTATCTGAGAATAAACATTGCTCTGGAAGTTAAAAGAGTTTAAGTTTGATCCCCATTCTCACAAAAACTTATAATTCAATATTTGACTAGAAATTATTTAACCTTTCAACTTTAATTTCTGGACAACAGTTTCTAATTCTATTTTAGAACCACTCTCACCACCCACACAAGAGTAAGCTCTTGATCTATAGCTTATGTCAAATGAAATATAACTTAATTTTCCAATCTTATGCTTTAAGCACATTGATTACCTACCTTTAAAAGTACATATAATTGTTCTTTTGTTAAGAGCTTCTCTAAAAATTCATGAAGGTATTATGTGTTCATTATTATTTTGTTCATATTATTTTGATACATTGACAAAATTTCCTATAAGCCATTGTAAATTCTGGTCCAGAACCAAGGGAGAAACTAAACTAAATGTGAAGTATTTTTAAGTCACATACTTTTATTTAGTCCTTAATATGATTTCTTCTATATCCTCCATGAAAAAAATCTATAGAATAATCAAATAATAAAAATAGGGGCCGGGCGGTGGCGCTGAAGGTAAGGTGCCTGCCTTACCGCGCTAGCCTTGGACGACCAAGGTTCGATCCCCCATGCCCCATATGGTCCCCCAGGCCAGGCCAGGGGAGACTTCTGAACGCATAGCCAGCAGTAACCCCTGAGCGTCACTGGGTGTGGCCCAAAAACCAAAAAATAAATAAATAAATAAAATAAAAAATCAAATAATGCACATGTTCATAATTGTGATACATGCAGAGAGACAGAGTACTTAGTATATTGTACATTTGTGCTTGATGGAAATGATAGCATTAAGAAAAATAATCTAAAAGAAATAAGAAAAATCTAGGATGAACAATTTGAAGGATTTTATGTTAGTAATGTAGTAAACATGTTTATTACTTGGAAATACAACACTGAAGCATTGAAGGTAAAGTGATGTGGTTGAATTTGAAAACACTTGTATAAAGAATCATCTATATTAAATGGTAAAGTAGATATGAGTGAATGGGAGTGAGAAGCATTTGCCAGGCTTTTAACTTGAATTTGGTAGATGGTGTCACTTACAGAGTTGAGTAGAGTTTTACACATATTAAATAGGAGATATCTGTGAGCTATCCAAATGTCAAACAGATGGTTAGTCATGAGAGTCTTGAAATTTAAAGCAAAGTGAGAGTTTTAGAAATGTAGCCTTCAAATGATAAGTGAAGTCGTGGCAGGACATGACATCTTTTAGATGAAAGGATCTAGTTGAAAACAATAAAAATGATTCTGATATTCTCAATATTGATTGATGCAATAACCACCAAGGAGACAAATAGATGATGAATATATTTGAGAACCATATAGAGAGGGAGCATCAGGGATGTCAAAAATACTAGTTATACTACTAAGAGAGGAGGATCAGCTAAATCTAATGCATTAGAGTTAGTCATGAAAACCATGCTACTTAGATAAGTTAATTTAGTTCTTTGGAGAGCATTTTTAGTAAAGCAGATGGATGGGACAAGGTTTGGAAACTACTGAGATGTAAATGAGAAGTGAGGAGTTTGAAAAACGGAGGATTAAAACTTTTATGGTTCCTACTAAATTGATTATTAATAAGAAAAAGAGCACTGCATTCAAAAGACCTTGATGATAAATGAAGTCGATTTTTGTCTCTTTGTTTTTAAATATAAATAAAATATTTAAAATATAAGAAAAGAAAATATTAAAAAACGAAATGAGGAAGCCAGCAAATTTGGGGGGAAGATAAATAGGTGGGATAGAAAGATATGAACGTGATTGTTCTTTCTCCTATGCCCTCCTTTTCTATAACTAGAAGGAGAAAAAGTAAAGTTACATATAGCAATGGTCTGTTAACTACAAATTGAAGTCATTAGTACTCAATGACATCATCTGGCAATAAGAATGAAGGGAAATTAGAAACCTAATTCAAGAACTATATTGTAATCATTGGGCTTTAAAAATGTAGAAGAAAAAGAACCAAATCAAGGATATTCAATATAAAAAATGAGAAGCAAAGCAATGGAGTTCTTGAAGAAAAGCAACATTTCAAGGTCATACCTATTGGGGCTGTAGTGAGTGGATGGGCTATTAGCATGGAAAGTGGGCCATCAGATCATCAAAGTATGATCCGGCCCTTCAAATGATCTACTGAGTACCACCAAGAGTGATTCCTTAACACCACCATATATGATCCCCAAACCAACAAAAGATCATACATGTCAGTTAGTAGAATCAAGTGCTTTTCCCCACTGTGCCATTAGTAGATCATTTAATTCAGAGTCAGTTTTTCATAATTCCACAGAACCCCCTTGCTTCTATTTCCTTCAGCCACATACAGAAACACTTAATTTTTCTACTTGTATTACTTATTTTATTTAGTTCTGTTCATGAGCTTAAATTAAATCCATTTTGAGGCAAATTGAGTTTTGAGTTGTTAAGTCATACTACTAAAAATAATGGCTATAAGAAATAGAAAAAGTTTATATTTTTAATTGAGAGGCAGAATTGTTCTTGTTTTCCCACCAATTCCTTGCAAACAAAAAGCGCAATTCCCCTATCTTATTAACCTCTGTTACACATGTCTGCTTTAGCTTAGGTTTCAATAAATCATAACTTTAAAACATTTCTATTATTTTCTTTTATACTTGGAGATGAGCCTTTTATCAAATATATGGTGCTGAAATATTTTCTCCCAACTAGTAGTTTGCATTTTCACATCCATTACATTGTTATTTACAATAACAAAAACAAGATATTAAGCTGAGTGTCCAGCATCAGATAAATGAATAAAAGTTTAACATCAGATACCACCATCCTTCCAAAAATTAATGAATTCTGGGCTAGATCTTCAAATCTGGGTTCTCCTTTAGTATGTATCTTGCTTGCTTGTCTCTATGCATCATTTAAAAAATAACTGAATATTTTTATTTAAGCACCATGAGTACAAACATGCTTATAGTTCTGTTTCAGTTATAAAAAAGAACACCCCCCTTCACCAGTGCAATCTTCCCATCACCAGTGCTCCATATATCTCCTCCCTCACCACTTTCCTCTATTTGGAACATTTCTCTCATTATTAGCATTGTCATGATAGTTGTTAGTGTAGTTATTTCTCTAACTACACTCACCATTCTTTCTGGTAAGCTTCATATCATGGTTTAGTCCTTCCAGCCCTCATCTCTATTGTCTCTGAGTATTATTACAATAATGTCTTTTATTTTTCTTAAATCCCACAGATTAGTGAGACTATTCTGCCCATTTCTCTCCCTCTGACTTACTCAGCATAATAGTTCCCATGCCCATTCATGTATAATAAAACTTCATGACCTAATTTTTCTTGATAACTGCATAGTATTCCTTTGTGTATATGCACCACAGTTTCTTTAGTCACTCATCTGTTGTCAGGCATCTGGGTTTTTTTCTAGATTCATAGTGCTGCAATAAAAATGGTTTAGCAAATGGCATTTTTGTATTGTGTTTTTTGTTTTCCTAAGGTATATTCCTAGGAGTGGTATAGCTGGGTCATGTGGAAGCTCAATTTCCAGTTATTGTGAGGAATCTTCTTAAAAGCTGGACAAGACAGTATTCCCACAAGTAATGAATGAGAGTTTCGTTCTCTGCACATCCCCACCAAAACTGATAGTTCTTGTACTTTGTGATGTGTGTAGTCTCTGTAGCATGAGATGATACACAAATGTTGTTTAGATTTGCATATTTCTGATGATTAGTGATGTGGGAATTTTTTCATGTGCCTTTTGGTCATTTGTATTTCTTCTATGAGAAATTTTCTATTCATTTCTTCTCCCCACTTTTTGATAGGGTTAAATGTTTTGTTTCTTGTTAAATTCTGTCAATACCTTGTATATCTTAGATATTATCTCTTTGTCTGATGGGTATTGTTTGAAGAGTTTCTCCCATTCTGTGAGTGGCATTTTTATCTTAGTCACTGTTTCCTTTAAGGTGCAGAAGCTTCTCCATTTAACATAGTTCTATTTATTTATCACTGCTTCTACTTTTTGGACAGTTATGTTTCTTCCTTGATGATGACTTTATTCTCAATGTCATAGAATGCTTTACCTATGTGTTCTTTTATATACCTTAGGATTTCAAGTCTGATATTAAGATCTTTAATCCACTTGATTTGACCTTTGTGCATGGTGTTAGATGTAGGTCTGAGTTCATTTTTTGAATGTGTCTTATCAGTTGTTCCAACACTATGTGTTGAAGAGGCTTTTCTTGCTCTGTTTTGTGTATCTTTACCCTTTATAAAAATTAAAAGATATTATAATTTTATTTATTAATTGGTTGTAATTTGATAAGGTCCAACACACATTCATGAGAAAAACTTTCAACAAGATTGGAATGGAAGGAACTTTTCTCAATATAGTCAAAGTCATCTACCAGAGGCAAATATTATACTCAATAGGGAAACACTTAAACTATTTCCCCTAAGATTTGGCACAAGGCAAGGCTGCCCCCTATTCCCACTTTCAATATAGTACAGGGAGTACTTGCAATAGCAATTAGGCAAGAAAAATATATTAGGGGCATCTATATAGGAAAGGAAAAAATTAAATTCTCACTGTTTGCAGATGGCATAATACTACATTTAAAAAATCCTAAAGGCTCTACTAAGAAGGTCCTAGAAACAATAAATTCATATATTAAAATAGTAGGCTACAAAATTACCACTCAAAATCAATAGCCTTTTTATACACAAATAATGATAAAGAAAAAAATGAACATTTAAAACATCCCATTAACATTAGTGCCACACAAACTCAGATACTTTGGAGTCAACTTAACTAAAGCACTACAAAGCACTGCTTCAAGAAATAAAAGAGTAAACAAGGAAATGGAGAGATATACCCTGATCATAGATATAGAGGATTAACATAATTAATTAAGGATTTATACAAAGAAAACTACAAAACACTCCTTCAAGAAATAAAAGAGTAAACAAGGAAATGAAGAGACATACCCTGTTCATAGATTGAGTGGATTAACATCATTATATGACATTACTCCCCAAAGCATTGTACAGATTATCACAATGTCTTTAAGGATACCCATGATAAAAGTGCCTGCTTGAAGCCACCAAATACCATTCCAAGGGTCTGCAGCAGAACATCAATGTGGGTGCTGAGACCACCAGAAGTTCTTGCTGAAGCTGTGTAAGAGGAGGTAAGCTAGAAATACCCAAGCAGGGAGGAGGTAAATGCTCAATCAGAGAGGATCCTGCTTTCTACTACCAAACGCCATTCCAAGGAGAACAGAAGATCATTGTGGGTATTGATAATAACACCTGCCCAGAAGCCCTTGCTGAAGCTGTGTAAGAGGAGGTAGGCTGGAAATTCCCAAGCAGGGAGAAGCCATAGGAGCACAACCACTCTGATTTATTTTGCTTCACTGATGCACACATCTCACTAACACAAAAGCCAAACTACTAGCATGTCAGTGGAGGAAAATGCAGGACAACACCATGCATAATGAATGAAGATGCCAGTTCTGATGACCTGAAATATACCAAGGGCCTAGTTAACCTCTCAGATAAGGAGTTTAGAATAGATATATGGAGGGTGCTTATAAGAACTCAAAGAAAGCATAGATTGAGCTGAACAGAACACACAGATAGAAATCAGAAAACTCAAAACAGAAATAATAGGACTAAAAATCAGTAGATGAAATTAAAAACTCAATAGAAAGCCTCTAAAACAGGGTAACAGAAGCTGAGGACAAAAATCAGTGAGCTGGATGATGAGATGCAGAGCAACTCCATATAGCAGAAGAGACTAGAAAAGAACCTTAAAAGAAATGAGCAGATAATGGAAAATATACTTAAAGAATGTGAACAGATGAAAATAGAAGTCCTTGACTAGTTCAATAGAAACAATATAAGAATAACTGGAGTCCCAAAGACCCAGGAAGAAAATTTCCAAGAAGAATCAATAGTCAAGGATATCATTGCAGAGAAACTCCCAGAGCTAAAAATGGCATGCAACCAAATTCTGCTTGCCAGAAGATTATCAGTTATAAGGACTCAAAGAAAAGCACCCCAAGACACATCCTAGTCAAAATGACAAATCCCAAATATAGGGATACAATACTGAAGGCAGCAAGATCAAAAAGGGAAATTACATTCATAAAGCATCCTTGAGATTTGCAGAAGACCAGTTACAAGAAATCATTGAGGCCTGCGACAGTGGTGGGATACAGTGAAAAAACTCAGTGAAATGAATGCTTCACCCAGAATACTGCACCCAGTCAAAATCAGTTTCAGTTTTGAAGGAAGTATACATAATTTCATGGATAAACAGCAGCTCAAAACCTTTCAGATTCAAAACCAGGCTTAAAAGAAAAACTAAAAAGTCCACTTTAAGACAAGACAGACTAATAGACACAACAAACTTCAACACAATCATGACACTAAATCCCATGATGATTATCTCTCAATATTAATAGACTAAATGCATTACTTAAGAGACACAGAGTGGCAAATTGGATCAAAAAACTGAATGCAACATTTTGTTGCACACAAGAAATACTTCTGAATAGTCAGAACAAATATAGACTCAAAGTCAAAGACTGGACTAAAATAACTCAAGCAAATAACTCCCTTAAAAATGCTGGATTGGCCATATTAATATCAGATGACACAAACTTTAGATTCAGAAAATTTATAAGGAACAAAGATGGTCATTTTTTACTAATCAAAGGATAAGTACAACAGGAAGAAATTACTCTCCTGAACATAGATGCATCCATAGAGGAATCAGCAAAATATTTAATACAATTGTTGATAAATCTGATAAAAGATATCAATAGCAACACGATAATAGTGGGAGATCTCAACACTGCCCTGTCAAAAAAGATATCAATAGCAACACGATAATAGTGGGAGATCTCAACAATGCCCTGTCACCCCTTGATAGATCTACCAGGCTAACACCCAACAAGAATATACTAGCTCTGAAAACAGAAATAGAAGAAAGTGGACTAGTAGATATATAAGGCACTTCATCCCCAGAAAACTGGATACACGTTCTTCTTCAATGCACATGGGTCATTCTCCAGGATAGAACACATGCTGGACCATAAAACATATCTCCATAAGATCAAGAGGATAGAAATAGTACAAACTACCTCCTCAAATCAAAAGGCACTGAAATTAGACGTGAACTACAAAGGGTCACAGAAGAAAAACATTAACACTTGAAAATTAAACAGCTCACTACTGAAAAACCAGTGGGTCATAGATAAAGTCAAATAGAAAATCAAAATATTCCTGGAAACAAATGAATAAAGACACGAATTATCAGTATATATATTATACAGCAAAAGCGGTACTAAGAGGAAAATTTATAGCTTTGCAAGCACACATCAGAAAGAAAGTAGGGGCCTACCTAAATGACACAGCTTTTAAAATTAGAACATGTTCAACAAAACGAACCAAAAATAAGTATGCAGAAGGAAGTAAAAAGCTTAGAGCAGAACTCAATGAAGTGTAAGTTGAAAAAATTTGAAAATCAACTAAAGCAATAGTTGATTCTTTGAATAAATAAGCAAAATTGATAAACAATTAGCAAAACTCACAAATAAATAGAGAAATAAACTTAATAAACCGGATTAGAAATGAAAAGGAGGGGTCCGGGAGATAGCATGGAGGTAAGGCGTTTGCCTTTCATGCAAAAGGTCATCGGTTCGAATCCCGGTGCCCCATATGGTCCCCCGTGCCTGCCAGGAGCAATTTCTGAGCATGGAGCCAGTAGTAACCCCTGAAAAATGAAAAGGAGGAGATCACTTCAGATATTGCAGAGATTCAAAAGGTAATCAGAGACTACTTTGAGAAACTATGCCATGAAAGAAGAGAACCTAGAATAAATGAATATATTATTGGACTCTTATAATCCTCCATGGTTAAACTAGGATGATTTAGCATATCTAATTACATCCATAACTATTGGGAAATTAAAATAGTAATAAATATTTTTCCCAAAACAAAAGCCCAGGTCCAGATGTATTCACTAATGAATTCTTCCAGACCTTTCAAGAGGAACTTGGAATCCTCTTCAGGCTCTTTCATAAAATTGAAGAATCAGAAACACTCCCAAATAGTTTTTATGAAGCTAACATCACCCAGATGCCAAAAAAACAGAAAAAGATGCTTCAAGAAAAGAAAGCTACAAACCAATAACACTGATGAACACATATGCAAACATCATCAACAAAATTCTCGCAAATAGGATCCAATGCTTCATCAAAAAGATCATAAACTATCACCAAGTAGATTTCATTCAGGAATGCAAGAATGATTTAGCATATGTAAATCAATCAACATAATACACCATATTAATAAAAATAAAAATATATCAATAGATTCAGAGAAACCATTTCATATGGTCCAACACCAATTTTTTGATAAAAAAAACTTTCATCAAAATGAGAACAGAAGGAACTTTTCTCAATATAGTCAAGGCCATGTGCCACAAGACATTGGAAAATAATATTCTCAATGGAGATGAACTAAAACTTTTCCACTAAAATCTGATACAATGCAAGGCCTCCCTCTCTCGCCACTCCTATTTGACATTGTGCTGGAATTTCTTGCCATAGCAATTAGGCAAGAAAAATATCAAGGGCATTCAGATAGGAAATGAAGAAGTCATGCACTCACTGTTTGTAGATGATATACTGTATTTTGAAAACCCTAAAGATTCTACAAAAAGCTTCTAGAAACAATAGATTCATATAACAAGTGGCAGGCTGCAAAATTAACACAGCAAAATCAATGGCCTTCTTCTACAACAAATAATGATAGAGAAGAAATAAGCATTAAAAGATATAATCCTATTCACATTAGTGTCATACAAACTCAAATATCTTGGACTCAATTTAAGTAAAGATGTGACTGACTTATACAAAAAAAGCTACAAGACCCTGCTTAAGGAAATAAAAGAGGACATAAGGAAATAGAGACAGAAACCCTGCTCATTAATTGGCAGGATTAACATCATTGGAATGTGAATATCCTCCAAAGCACTGTATAGATTCAAGGACACCCATGACATTCTACAAAGAAGTGAATTAAACATTCCTGAAATTTATTTGGATAAATACATCCTAGGAAAAGCTAGAGCAGCCATTGGGAAAAGGAGTATGGGAGGCATCACTTTCCGCATTCTTTCTCTCTATTCTCTCATATAAAGGCCTTTAAAGTGATATTTCTTTTCTATTAACAGTATTATAACTAGCAAACCTGAGGAAAATCAAGAATAATTTTTTTTAAAAAAACACTCAATTCTTTCATTCTGAGAGAATTTAAATAACTTGATATTTATTCCATTGGTGTTTTGGCAAGAATATAAGAACATCAGATGTTTTAAATATCACAATGGATGACTTATTGTTATTTTATTTTTATTTTTTTTTTCTTTGAAAGAACAGGCCTCTGGACCAGAAGATAGCACAGCAGTGGGGCGTTTGCCTTGCAAGTAAGCGGATCCAGGATGGGCGGTGGTTTGAATCCCGGCATCCCATATGGTCCCCACAGGCCTGCCAAGAGTAATTTCTGAGTGTAGAGCCGCTGGTGTGTGATCAAAAACGAACGAAAGAAAGAAAGAAAGAAAGAAAGAAAGAAAGAAAG
>PVKC010034276.1:0-13755 GCA_004027635.1 Crocidura indochinensis | reverse complement strand
TGGAAGACACAGAACAGCGCCAGGTTCTCTGAGCATCTCCCCCGCCCAGAATCTTCCAAAAGCCAAATCACCTTCCTGACTGGGAGTTCTTGGGATTTAGAGGCCCCCATGAGACCCCAGAGAGTGGCCTGGCACTAACCCCATAGGATCACAAAAACAAAGACTTCCAAGCTGACCCTACCCTAACTTCAGGGCAAGAGGAGCCCTGCTTCCTTGCTCATGTGAGAAGGAGTTACTCCTGCAAGCTGGCATGGTGCCCGGCACAACCAGCGTGCCAGCTGCCTCCACCTGAGATGCCTCAGGTGGCGCCCGCCCAGCCCCCACTCTCATTCCTCCACAGGTGACTTCTTTTTTTTGTTTTGTTTTTTTGTTTTGTTTTTGGGTCACACCAGGTGGTGCTCAGGGGTTACTCCTGGCTATGCGCTGAGAAGTCACCCCTGGCAGGCTCTGGGGACCATATGGGATGCTGGGATTCGGACCACCATTCGTCCTGGATCAGCCTCTTGCAAGGCAAAGGCCCTACCGCTGAGCTACTGCTATGGCCCCTCCACAGGTGACTCCTGCCCCCCCTTGAAGGACCTGGCCGCTCCCCCACTTCCCATTCATCCTACAGTAGGAGGTGGGGGAGGCATATGAGAGATTCTTCCCCCTTCCAAGGAGTGTACTGAGCAGGGCTAGCCAGAGGGGGGCACACAGGAAGGGGAAATTGTGTGGGGACACCCAAAGGACTTGCTCTGTCACCCCCACACCACATATCCTCAAAGAAACCCTGCAGGGGTTTGAGAAAGATACTGTCTGTCTGAAGTACCTCATGTTGAAGTTTCTCTGGGGTCACCCCAATTACTCCAAGTGGAGGGATGGCAATGTGGAACAGTACTCTGGCCCTGTTCTGGAAAGATGGACCAGGACAGAGACCCGAAACTGGGTTAGAAGCTGGAGTAGGTTTGGAGCAATAACAGGTAGGGTCTTTGCCTTGTTACAAAACTGACTTGAGTTCCATCCTTGACATCCCATATGGTCCTCGGAGTCTGCCAGGAATAATTTCTGAGCACAGAGCTAGGAGTAACCCCTGAGCTGAGCATCGCTGAATGTGGCCCCCCCAAAAAAGAAGTTGGGCTATGTGCATTGCAGGGGCAGGTTCTGTGCCTCCTTCCAGCACCCTCTGACCATAGTCCAATTTCCTTCCTCCTCCCCATGGTCTCCTCATTTTGGGAGAGGCCCCTCCTTCCAGTACACTGTAATGAGGCTGAGGCTGCTCAATTATTGATGGCTCATTAGCACATCAAATCTACTTCTCAAAGAAAGGGGAGGGAATGTGAAGGGGGTTCTCTGGGGTCCCTTGTTTCCTCCCAGGAAACTCATCCCAACATCTTCAGCTAGGATGGAGCTTGCTAGGGGGCAGGGCGGGAACCCACACTCCCACCACCATGCCCCTCACTTTCCAGGCTTCCTCTTTGAGGAGCACATCCCACTGTGCTTTAAACTGTCATCACCTCACTGCTAAGATGTCAGTTCCAGCTGGACTGGGGCTGGAGAGAGGGGAATGAGGGAAAGCAGTATTGGCATCTAATCCTGCCTAGTTCCTAGGCCCAAGGCAATATTTCTGTGTTATATATTATTTTGGCGTTGGTTTGTGGATACCTCTAGTGGTGCTGAAGAGTTACTCCTGGCTCTGTGCAACAGGAGGGGGGGGGGCATCTCCTGGCTGTACTCTGGGGACCAAGCAGTGCCATGTGCCAGGAGCTGGGTGCCAAGCATTGGTACCAGAGGGTAGAGCCTGACCTCTTGAATTAACTCAGCTGCTAAGTCAAGTCACCTGACCCCTATGGCACTGGTTCTTTGACTAAAGTTTCAGAACTTCCTGGGAGCAGCATTGGTTCTGGGAGATATTCTGCTGCCCTTTGGGGACCAAATTTAGAGATCCAGTGGGGTAGAACCGGTCTTTCCCCACTGGGCCAGCTTAAGGCTTGGTCTCTTGCTAAAGCAGCTCTGCTGGCCTGTCCACACCTTGGAGCCAGAGTGAATCCTCCTAGCCGCTCCTCAACTCCCCACTGTGGTCACTGCAACCCCAGCACCCTTTTCTAGGCAGGGTCTGAGAGCAACTAAAGAGAAGGCCTCGAGCTGGCTCCCTGATGCCCAGTTGTGCACCATGCTCTGTGCTGTCCATGCCAATTGTCTCCTCTCCTGAGAGGAGGAAGTGGAGGAGGGAAGAAAGGTGCAGAAGCTTCCCAACAGCTCAGGTCTCTTTGGGGTGACCTCCTAGGGTCTAACTGGGAAGGACTAGTGGGTATAGTCTCAGGGAAGCCACTCAGTTCCCAATCTGCTTCCTTTCCCATCAGTGCCCTGGGCATAAGAATCAGCTTGGTTGGGGCTGTGATTGCTAAAAGCATCTGCCTTATAAGTGTAAGAACCCGAGTTCAATCCCTGGTCTGCACACAAGAGCAGAGCAATGTCCCTGAGGCTTTTTTTTTTTTTTGGCAGTGGAGTGTGTGATCTCCAGTACTCAGCCAAGTGTGTGCAAACACCACAACTAAACAAGTGAGTGTGACACCCTCCTGCTACCCTAGTAGGCACTGTGAGAACACCCCACCAGGAATGTGGGGATCCCTGATTATCACAACAGCAGTAAAAGAAAGAGAAGAGGAACAAAGCAGAGAACAGAGCCAGAGCCAAGGGGGAAGGACAAGGAGTTTCAGTCTTCCATCTTATTTATTTATTTGGAGGGGACCCAATAAATAAGTAAGTAAGCCAGCAGTGCTCAGGGCTTAGTCCTGGCTCTGTGCTTAGAGGCACGAGGCAAAAACCTGACTGCTATACTGTCTCTCCAGGCCCCTTAATCTTCCTTCTTTACAGTTGGGAACTGTATGAACAACCTGAGGCAGTAGAGAAATGGAGATTGAACTCCAATGAAGAAATGGAAGGGGAGGGGAGAGGAGGACTGACAGAAGTGGAATAAAGTGAAGGTGGAATTGAGGAAAGCAGGAGAGGAGAAAAGAGAAGATGTTGGAAAGAGGGGCTGGAGGAGGGGAGTGAGAGAAATGAAAGACCAGGAGAGGGGCCCTGAGCAGAGGACCAGAAGGAAAACCCTCGGGCTCCATCTTTGGGAGGACACATTGCCAGGCAGGAGGACACAGGAGGACTAAATTCCAAACTCCGCTAATACCACACCCAGCTGGGATTTGGGGGCTCTGATTTTATCATCTCAATCTATATTGTGAAGAACAGGAAACACACACACAGCCAGCAGCCACTGTGGATTCATGGGAACTGGTGAATGGGGCAAAGAACATCCTGCTCTATTTGACTCTCTCTAGCACCTAGATGCCATCACCCCACCTCTGAGGTTGCAGCAGGGAGAATCCTTATACATTGCTGGCGGGAATGAAAAGTGGTTCTGCAACTATGGGAAACAGTGTGACAATCCCCCCAAAAGTCAAATATAGAATCCCTATTTGACCAAGATTCAGAGGAATAACCAAGGGCCAGGAGAAGCAACATGTTTTTATACCCAAAAGATATTCCATATTGAGGGCCTGATAGATAGCATGAAGGTAAGGCATTTGCCATGCCTACAGAAGGATGGCTGTTCAAATCCCAAAAAACAAACAAAAACAGATATTCTATATTCATTAAAAGGGATGCAGGGTTCACACATGCCCCAATGTGGATGAATATCGAAGACATGATGCTGGTAGAAGTCAGACTAAAGGTCTCATCGTATGTGACTCCATTCTTGGAAAACATTTAGAATAGGTAAATCCATGGAGATCTATGGGAGGTGCAAAGGGGTATGGGTTTGTGGGGTACAGATTTCCTTTGGGATGATGAAAATGTTTCTGAATAGGGAGAGAGGGGTGACTATATATCATGGGGCAGAAACTAAATGCCACTGAGTTGTCTGCTTTTATTTTTTATTTTTTTTGAGTTGTCTGCTTTTTAACAGTCGGCTTTGTGCTATGTGATTTCATCTCAACAAAGCAAAGGGAATCAGCTGAGGCCAGTGGGGCTTCAGATCTGAAGGGATTTTCCCTTCTTTGTAAATAGACACATAGGCCTTGGCCTTTCCTGGTGTGCCAGGGTCCCTGAGATGTGCTCTCAGACCTAGGAAGCTGTTTTCTGGGCCCAGATTGCACACACACACTCTCTCTGCTTGGCTCCCACCCTGCTGGAGTTCCCCTTTCAGGTTCCTGCTTCCATCCTCAGCTCACATCCCATCCTGCCATCTGCCCCAGCGGCAGGCCCACCCTCCCTGATCCTCTTGCTCCAAATATAGCTTGCAGAGTCTTCCAGTTCTCTTTTCCACAGATGATTTTAAACACCCTCTTTGGGGGCCCTTCTCTCTGCAATCTCACACTCTTCTCCTCCCAGTCCTCTTTCTGAGATGAGCCCTGGGCTGGATGCTCTGAGGCAATGGGTCATTGGTCCCAGATGAATCAGAGCTTACTCATGGTTCTGCACTCAGGGATCACTCCTGGTAGACTTGGGGGACTATCTGAGGCTAAGAGAGTGAACCTGGGCTAGACATGTGCAAGGCAAGCAACCTATTTGTTGTACTATGCCTCTGGTCTCTGAATCAGACATATTTGCTTCCCACCCCTACCCCACCCCCCTGTTCCAAAACCCCTCTAGACACAGTGGGCAGGGTGTTTGCTTTGCAAGCAAGTCTGATCCCCAGCACTATCTATGGTCCCCTGAGTCCACCTGGAATAATTCCCAAATGCAGAACCAGGAGTGGGGGCTGAGTATTGCCAGGTGTGACTGCCCCACAAAAAGAAAAAAAAAATCCGGGGGCCGGGCGGTGGCGCTGGAGGTAAAGTGCCTGCCTTGCCTGTGCTAACCTAGGATGGACCGCGGTTTGATCCCCCGGTTCCCCATATGGTCCCCCGTGCCTGCCAGGAGCGACTTCTGCTCGAATAGCCAGGAGTAACCCCTGAGCGTCACCGGGTGTGGCCCAAACACCAAAAAAAAAAAAGAAAAAAAATCCAAACTAAAACTCATCTAGATCCTTCTCCTCAAAACCCTTTAATGATCACTTCCTACAGTATTGCGCTCTGAAGACCCCTAAACCTCTGAGGCATTCACAGAAGCTCTACAGTCTCTTCCTGGTCAATTGGACATATTTGTCCAATGTAAAATTAGACATGTAAAATTGGTGACCTCGGGGCCCGGGAGATAGCATGGAGGTAAGGCGTTTGCCTTTCATGCAAAAGGTCATTGGTTCGAATCCCGGTGCCCCATATGGTCCCCCGTGCCTGCCAGGAGCAATTTCTGAGCATGGAGCCAGGAGTAACCCCTGAGCACTGCCGGGTGTGACCCAAAAACCAAAAAAAAAAAAAAATTGGTGACCTCCCTGAAATCCACAAGCCACTAAGGTCAGCGGGCCATGGACCAGCCCCAGTTACTGGTCCACAAGATGGGAACAGAAATAGTGAATGAGGGCTGAAGCAATAGCACAATGGTAGGGCATTTGCCTTGCTCGTGACCAACCTGGAACACACCCAGGTTTGATTCCCAGCATCCCATATGGTCCCCGAGCCTGCCCGGGGTGATTTCTAAGCACAGAGCCAGGAGTAACCTCTGATTGCCGCCAGGTGTGGTCCAAAAACAAACCAAAAAAAATGAAGGAAAAAAAAAAGAAATAGTAAATGAGGGGGCCGGGCGGTGGCGCTGGAGGTAAGGTGCCTGCGCTAACCTAGGACGGACCTCGGTTCGATCCCCCGGTTCCCCATATGGTCCCCCTGCCAGGAGCGACTTCTGAGCGAATAGCCAGGAGTAACCCCTGAGCATCACTGGGTGTGGCCCAAAAACCAAAAAAAAAAAAATAGTAAATGAATTGTCAGAAACCTTTAGGGTGTTTGGCTTTGCCACATCATCCAAGCACTTGATGATTTTTCTCAATTTCTCAAACATTTATACTAAATTCAGACTGGGAAGCTGACTCTGTGGTAAAGCACATACCTTCTGCACAAGTGACTTGGGTTCCATTCCCAGCACTATGTCCATGCCAAAAATAATAATGATATTGAGTTCACATTTAATTGGAAATTAAAATGTAATGGAGAGGTGGAGGGCATTTGCCTTGTTGTGCAGATGACTTGTGTTCAATTCCCACAGCCCATATGTCCCCCTGACCACTGCTAGGAGTGATCCCTGAACAGAGTTGAGAATAAGTCCTGAGTACTTTTTTTTTTGGGTCACACCCGGCAGTGCTCAGGGGTTACTCCTGGCTCCATGCTCAGAAATTGCTCCTGGCAGGTACGGGGGACCATATGGGGCACCGGGATTCGAACCGATGACCTTTTGCATGAAAGGCAAACGCCTTACCTCCATGCTATCTGCTGGGCCCCCTGAGTACTTCTTAATGTAGCCCCAAACTAAAAAAAAAAAAAAACAAAAAACAAAAAACAAAAGAGATAGCATGGAGGTAAGGCATTTGCCTTGCATGCAGAAGGACAGTGATTCAAATCCCGTTATCCCATATGTCCCCCGAGCCTGCCAGGGGCAATTTCTGAGCGTAGAGCCAGGAGTAGCCGCTGAGCTCTACCGGGTATGACCCCAAAAACAAAAAACAAAATCAAAAAAACAAACAGAAAATACAAAGTAATGGGACTAAGGATATGGCTCAAGAGTAAAGCTCCCTCCCTGCATACATGAGATCCAACTCAAGCCCTAATCATGCAAAATAAATTAATAAATTATAGAAAGAAGGCCTTCATCAGAGAATATGAGGGGCACTACCATAGGATTTATTACCTTGGGAGAAGGTCTCAACTGCTCACTAAATGTCTTAGTGGAGCATTGAAAACACTCCCAGGTTTGGGTGCACATGTGCTTGCTAACACACCCTATCTTGCCTTCCCTTTGCACGTCCTGCCTTTCCCCCTACTGCTCCACACCATAGGGCTGGCCTCTCCTTTCTCTGCTTCTGTGAGCCCCTGAGCCCCTCTTGAATGTTGCACTTGATTCCAAATCCTCTCAGAAACCCTCCCTACCCTGCCCTCCTGACACACTGGGCCTTTGGAATACCCACTTAGTTCAAGGACACAGCTTTGGTCCTGGGGGTGTCCCTTACCTTCCAGAGGGTACATAATGCCTGGAGTCTCCTGAATATGATCCTGGCCTGTATGTCTACCCTCTTCCATGCTAGATCTCCTCCCCTCCTCCTTCTCTCCTTTTCCTTCTCCTGTTCCTTGTCCTATTCTTGTCTTTGGGCCATACCTGCAGTGCTCAGGACTTAAGCCTGTTTCTGTGCTCAGGGATCACTCCTGGAAGGATTTAGGGGTAGTGATCAAACCCATGAGAGGCAAAGTACTGGGCCTTCTTTCTTTTTTTTTTTATTTTTTTATTTTTTTGGGGGGGTCACATCCAGCAATGCTTAGGGGTTACTCCTGGCTCTATGCTCAGAAATCACTCCTGGCAGGCTCAGGGACCATATGGGATCCTGGGATTTGAACCAATGACCTTCTGCATTAAAGGCAAAGCTTAGAAGGCCCAGCATGGAGGTATTAGAAGGCCCAGCATGGAGGTATTACCTCCATGCTATATCTCCAGCCCCATGCTGGGCCTTCTAAGCTTTCTCATCCTTCCCAGCATAGAACCCAGCTCTGCTGCCTTAGGAAACAGGGAAGGGGAGATGCTTTGTACAGAGGGAGACAGGAAAGATGGCATAATCTGGCATGAAGGAGGAAACCCAAGGCAGATCCTTTGGTGGCAAGAGAGACAGCGCTCAGCTCCTGGGTGGTCCTCCCCACAAAGGTCAGAGGGCTGAGGTGGTCCGGCCCAGGGTGTCTCCCTGTGCAGTGATCATTAAACCAGGATAAAGGGTGGAGGCCGAGACTAGAGCTGTCACCAAAGCCTCTGCATGAGGGGAAAAGCTGGCACTGGATTAACAAGGTCAGGTCAGGAGCTTTGCCGTCTTCAAGGCAACTACTGCCAAGACTTTTTGGGAGGAAAAACCAGAATGAGGAGCAGTACAGCCCAGTGCCTATGCAGAAATAACAGCCCAGGGCATGGAGGAAGAAACATGACAGGCCTCAAGGTGACCCTTAACTCTGCCCATCAGGTCTTAGTTCTAGTGAGATGCTTCCATAGAGGCCCAGGTCTCCGTCTGGGGCTCTCCCATCCACTTCCTTCCTCAGCAGCACCCCCTTCCTCCCTGGCAGCACCACCAGCACCCCTGGGAGAACCTCTGTGTGCCAGAGCCTATGTTGAGAGAGGCAGCAGCACCTGGTGGGAACAAACCCCAAACTCTCCTCTCTCTTGTCCTCTCCCAGCTCAGGCTCCAACTCCCGTGATAGCGAAGTAGGCCAGTTGGGAATATGTCACGGATATTTTCGACATCCCATCTGTACTGAGCTTGGCGGTGGCCAAGTGGGGAGGAGTCAGAGCCATCCTGCGGGAACTCAGAGCTCACAGGCACGGGGCCATCACTCCCCCCAATGGACTAGTAAGGCTCCCACACCTGGGACAGTATGACTGGAGGCCAGTGGAGACTGATCTCCATCTTCTCAGTTGAGAAAGACATGAGCACTTAAGAAGGAAGCAATAGGTCCTGAAGGAAGAGGCAATCTGGGAATATATTCTGGGAGAGGTGACAGATATTTGAGGAGGGATCTGAATGAAAACAGTGAAGGGCTGGGCCACTTGCCTTGCATGCACAAACCCTCCCCACCACCACCTTTCAATCCCTAGGATCACATGCCACCCACAGCACCTTAGGGTCGAGAGTTGAACAAGGCCAGGGTAAGGTGCTTGCCTTGCACACAGATGACCCAAGTTCAATCAGTGGCATCCTATATGGTCCCCTGAGCATAACCAGAAGTGATTACCTGGCTCAAACCCCTGAGCACCACTGGGTGTGACCCAAAAACAAAAAGTAAGAGTTAAACTGTCAAGGCCAGAGAGATAGCATGGAGGTAAGGCGTTTGCCTTTCATGCAGAAGATCAGTGGTTCAAATTCCAGAATCCCATATGGTCCCCTGAGCCTGCCAGGAGAGATTTCTGAGCATAGAGCCAGGAGGAACTCCTGAGCGGTGCCAGATGTGACCCAAAAACCAAAAAAAAAAAAAAAAAAAAAAAAAAGAATTGAACTGTCCATCCTGAAGTCAGCCTCCAGAAAAGAGAGAAGGATTTGCAAGGTAAAGATGATAAAGATGCTTCCAGCCAAGGGGTGCTGGCAGCTTTTGTGGGATGGGGTGGGGTGGGGTGGGTGAGTGGAGGGCAGAGGGTTGAGAGAGGAGTGGCGGGACAGACAGAAATGTTTGTAAAAGCAGCAGGAGCGGCTCATGGTGATGCCAGTGAAGCAGTAGCTTGGGGTGCAGCCAACAGGGGCCCAGGGACGCTTGCTTTTCTGGGTTGTGATTCAGAAAGAAGGTGGAGCTGGGGGTAGGGAGGATCCACCCTAGGAGGGGATGGTGTGCAGCTTTCAGATAAGATCCCCTTTGGGCCACATTACCTGGCCTTGTCCTGCTGGCAGGCTGTTTCTCATCATAGGGAGCCTCAATTCCTGGTCAATTTGCAGGGGCTTAGAGTTTTTAGGGTTATCGCTTCTCGGCCTTTTGGCTAAGATCAAGTGTAGAGTTATTAGAGCTCAAAATCAGAGTGGAGTACAATTGAGACTGTCTTGGAGGACCCGATAGGTAACTGGGTAACTAAGCATAGCAGCTGTCCCTGAGACGCCTCATCTTCCCCCTTTGACTTGACTTTCTTTTTTTTTTGATTTTTGGGCCACACCCGATGACACTCAGGGGTTACTCCTGACTATTCGCTCAGAAGTTGCTCCTGGCAGGCACGGGGGACCATATGGGGAACCGGGGGATCGAACCACGGTTCGTCCTAGGTTAGCACAGGCACCTTACCTGCAGCGCCACCGCCCAGCCCCCTTGACTTTCCTTTTTTTGTTTGTTTGTTTTGTTTTGGGGCCACATCCAGAGGCATTCAAGGGTTAGTTACTCCTGGCTCTGTGCTCAGAACTCACTCCTGGCAGGCTCACTCCTGGGCAGGATGCCCAGAATTGAACCCAGGTTTGTCCTGGGTCTGCTTCATGCAAGGCAAACACCCTACCGCACTCCAGATCCCCACCCCCTGACTTTCTCCATCCTTTCAGTCCAGATGCCCATCATCAGATCGTCCAGACCTTGCTTAGCTTCTGTGGTTCACTTGCCTAGATTGGATTTCTACTCAGGAAGGCCACTTTATATTGATGTTTACCACACTATTCTTGAAAAGTCTTTAATGGCACAGGCCTGGGTTTGATTTCTAGCTCCACTGAGGTCCCCTGAGCACTGAGCCAGGAGTACTATTTCTGGGTTTGGTTCCCAAATAAAAGTTACTTTTTCAATTAATTAAATGACATAGAAAAGGGCCAGAGAGATAGTATAGTGGGTAGGACACTTGCCTTGTATATGGTCAACCTATGTTCAATTCACCCCTTAAAGATCCCAGAGCCCCACCAGGAGTGAGCCCTGAGCACAAAGCCAGGAGTATGTCCTAAGCACAGCCAGATGTGGCCCAAAAACAAAAACAAAATAAAGGTTTTTGGTTTTTTTTTTGATTTTTGGGCCACACCCGGTGACGCTCAAGGGTTACTCCTGGCTATGCGCTCAGAAGTCGCTCCTGGCTTGGGGGACCATATGGGAACCAGGGAATCAAACCTCAGTCTGTCCTAGGCTAGTGCAGGCAAGGCAGGCACCTTACCTCCAGTGCCACCACCCGGCCCCCACAAAATAAAGGGTTAAAGTGATCTTACAGCTGTAGAGCATTTGCCTTGCACATGGTCAACCCTGATTCAATTCCTGGCACTCCATAGATCCCCTGAGTCCCACCAGGAAAGATCCCTGAGCACAGATCTAGGAGTAAGTCCTGAGTATTGCTGAATCTGGCACAAAACAAATGACACAGAAGACCAGTGACTAGCTCAGCGACCCAGAGTATTAACCTGGCATGAATCAAGCTGAGTTCAGATGCTGGAGAGATAGCACAGTGGTAGGGCATTTGCCTTGCACGCAGCCGATCCAAGACAGCCGGTAATTTGAATCCCAGCATCCCATATGGTCCCACGAACCTGCCAGGAGTGCAGAGCCAGGAGTAACCCCTGAGTGCCGCCAGGTGTGACCCAAAAACAAAACAAAAAGCTCAATTTAGTCCCCAGAGGCCACTACACGTGCTGACAGTTGTCCCCCATGACCTGGCTACTTGTACTCAGCAGGTCTATATCTATGATGCCCAGAACTGCAAACAACTCTCAGCCATGCCATAGCCAGGCATATGCAAGCATAGAACCTAAGAGCTCAAAAGTGCAAACACCCCAGTAAGGGCATGGCAAGCACTTGCATGAGCACCACAATGACTTCTGGGGAGCACCTCAGTTTGGTACTCCACACCCAGCATTGCAATAATAGCAATGAAAGGGAAGGGAAAAATAAACTAAGATATGAGGGACCAGAGATAGTAGCAATTAAAGCTCTTGTCTTGCATGCAGCTGACAGCTCAATTTTGCCACTGCATATGTGATGCAAAACTGCTAGGTGTGGCCCTACGCAAACAAAAAATTAAAATGAGAAAAACTGAAGCTAGAGCCATAGTACAGTAGGTAGGGCATTTGCCTTGAATGCAACATGCCTAGGTTTGATCACCCCATCATCTCATATGGTCCCGAGTACACCAGGAGTAATCCTTGAGCACAGAAACAGGAATAATCCCTAAGCATAGTGCTCAATAAATAAATAAATAAATAAATAAATAAATAAATAAATAAATAAATAAAAGAGAGGAGCCATAGTAGTGGCACAGCGGTAGGGCATTTGCCTTGCACGCTGGTGACCTAGGATGGACTGTGGTTCGATCCCCACCATCCCAAATGGCTCCCCAAGCCAGGAGCAATTTCTGAGCACATAGCCAGGAGTAACCCCTGCGCATCACAGGGTGTGGCCCCCCAAAAAGCAAAAATAAATGAATAAAAGAGAGAGAAAGTTAATAAATAAAATGACACCAGAAATAATGAAGCTTTATTTTAATGTTGGTATTTTGATTTGGGGGCCATGCCTGGCAGTGCTTAGGGATTACTCTGAGAAGTGCTCAGAGAACCATAGTAGTGGCAGGGATCAAACCAGGGTCAACCTCTTGTTAGGCAAGCTCCTTACCTGCTGTACTATCTCTCCACACACAAGCAGAACTCTTATGCACTGCTGGTAGAGTTATAAAATGATGTTACAAAACCTTGAAAATAAATTTACCAGTGTCTTAAAATGTTAAACTGCCATCTTCCCTCTAATCAGCAATTATATCTCAGTAGGGCCAAAGAGAAAGTACAGTGGGTAGGGCGTATGCCTCACATATGCTGACTAGGGTTTAATCCTCATTATCCCATATGGTTCACCATGTACCACAAGAAGTAATTCCTGAACAAAGAGCATTGTTCCCATATCCACCAAAAGGTTATTTACCCAAGAGCAGTGAAAGCATATAAATATACAATGACCTTATTTGGAATGGTCAGGAACTTGAAACCCTAATGTTCATCAACAGTAAATGAATAAATAAATTATAAAATTATGAATAAATTATAAAGACATCCATAGAATGGAGATAGCATGGAGGTAGGGCATTTGTCCTGCATGCAGGACGGTGGTTCCAATCCTAGCATCCCATATGGTCCCCTGAGCCTGCCAGAAGTAATTTCTGAGCATAAAGCCAGGAGTAACCCCTGAGCACTGCTGGTGTGACCCAAAAACCAAAAAAAATTAATTTTGAATTAATTGATCACAGCCAGTTACAGGTTTCTTTATTCTTTCTCCACTCCCACTGCTTCACTTGACTTGACTAAAAAAAAAAATTGAAATACTGTTATCAATAAAAAATAAGTAGTCGACATCCCAGGACTTCACCATTCCTCTTTCAACTGTTCTTAACTTGTTAGGCACCGAGCCCAACTTCCTGCCCCAACAAACCACCACCCAGATCCTCAACGAAAAGACACCCTCTCAGTCCCACATCTCATCCGGCAAGAAACTACAATGCAGCCTTTCTCACCCCCCTCAAATCGTGGACTGTGGCATGGCACCAGATTCAGCTTCAGAAAAAGACCCTCAGCTCAAGCACACTACATTATTCCATAATGCTGCAAATCATGTCTCAAATTCAAGACCAAGAATCACATAACTTGAATCATTCAGCCTCATAAATTGAGTGGGGGAAAGGATGGTACCAGGGCTAGACAGTCATATGAACATGTAGTGGAAATAAAAAATGATCAGACTTGAACACCAAACCCAAAATCAATGACAACAGAATCGATACCCAATCTACAACAAGCTGTAAAGTGGGAACCAGTTACCCTAGTATTCTGGGGGGTACAGGCGGGAGATATGGGAACAGAGTTGGAGGGAGAACAACACTGGTGGTGGGAATGCCCCTCATTCATTGTCACTACGTACCTTAAGTATTACTGTGAAAGATTTGTAATTCACTTTGGTCACAATAAATATCTTTAAAAAAGGGCCCGGAGAGATAGCACAGCAGCGTTTGCCTTGCAAGCAGCCGATCCAGGACCAAAGGTGGTTGGTTCAAATTCCAGTGTCCCAGGGGCCCCGGAGATAGCATGGAGGTCAGGCGTTTGCCTTTCATGCAAAAGGTCATCGGTTCGAATCCCGGTGCCCCATATGGTCCCCCGTGCCTGCCAGGAGCAATTTCTGAGCATGGAGCCAGGAGTAACTCCTGAGCACTGCCGGGTGTGACCCAAAAAAAAAAAAAAAAAAC
>PVKC010034275.1:0-13753 GCA_004027635.1 Crocidura indochinensis | reverse complement strand
GAGGAGGAGGAGGAAGAAGAAGAAGAGGAAGAGGAGGAAGAGGAAGAGGAGCAGAGAGGATGGAACACAGTCAAAAGATAGAACAAGTATGCAGGAAGGCAAAATGCAGAGAAAAATATATCTTGGACACTCATGAAAGAGTCACTAAGGAACCCTAGAATCACTCATGATGACAAATCCACACATACTGAAGGAAAATGAGAGAGCAAAATATAAATCATGTGAGGGCTAAGAAATACCTTTAAGGGAGCCAAAGAGCTAGTACAGCAGGTAAGGCACTTGCCTTGAAAAGGACTGAACCATATTTGATCCTTGACATTCTAGGAGTGATTCCTTGCAGCAATTCGAGTAATCCTTGAATTCGAGTAGTCCTTGAGTGTGGCATCAAAAAAGAAAAAGTATTTAAGTAATGGTTTTCTATAAAGATATTACAGAATATTAATTTTGCCAATTAGAAATATGCATTTTATTTGACATGAATGGATTATTTCTTTTAGTCCTCTTTAGATCCCTATAGGTTTTCTCCATCTGCCCAATCCCATTGTCCAAAAGAAAAAAGACTTAAAAACTTTTCTAGGCAGAATAGCTGCATTATCTGTGAAACCTACTACAAAATTACAATGGGACAGAATACTAAGAATTATTAAGAAATTGAAAGTCATAACTACAAGTTCAGTAATAAAACTGGCCTGAAGTCTTGCCAGTACCAGATCCATGTGACAAGATAAAACCAACACTTTTTTAATGAAGTTTCATACAGCAAGAAAGGGCCATTTTTATGAACTACATTGCTTTATACTTACTGGAGAAACAAGTGTTCTTGGAGTTCCCAGATCCTTGGGTCTTTGAGTCACTTCACTAATTAGTAAAACCCCTATTAATAGGGGCACTAAATAAACATTTAAAATATTACACGTATATAACTATAAAATATTCTGTTCTACTAAGCCACTAAAATTGGGGGGAGGCAGTGTTGATTATAGTAATGTGATACAATCCATGCCACACAACATAAGCTTAGCCTGCCAAAGTCTTATAGGGTCCTGAAACCAAAGGATTTATGAATGAAGTAATCTTACAAGCTATTGCTAGAAACTCTATGCTATACATTGTCATGGTAGTTTTTCATGAAATTTATTTCAGTCCATATGTATGTTCAGACTCACAATAGAAAATTTATTTCTGGTTATGGATCATTGTCCAAAAATGTTCAGAGCTCATGTTGCTTGCTCTACATCATGCTTTCAACAGAGGAAAAGAAAGTAAGTCTAGCTACGTCAACAGAGAGAATTGAGGAATCAAAATTACTTTTTCAATTAGTCAAATGGGAGGAAACTGGGGTCCTTATTGCAAGCAGAGTTGATGCTTTGGACTTTGCAATTTCCCGGATAGGAAGCATTTTAGAGTCAGTCCAACGCAAAGTTCCAGTTTTGTAATGTGTGCCTTTCACTCCATTAATCCTCCACCTCCTCTTTCCTTTTCTTATTCTGCCCTGAAAGAACCATGATGTCATCATTTAGAATGCAGGCAACAAAAACTCATTGTCTTTTGATCCAGCTGACAGATTCCAGGCACAGATGTGCCCACTTGGCTAATAACTGAAAGGCAGGCAAAAAGCCACTATGTCACCAAATTTGGGCCTAAGGCCAGACCTTTTCTTTTCTTCAATGCCATGATGAGCTGAGACCTTCAGAAATGAGTCATCAGGGGGTGTCATCATCTGCCTGTGGAGGGAGACCCCCTTAGTCAGGGAAAAATAATCTGTGGGCAATATTTGAGTTTTGCTGTGCCAGGCAGGGAATGCCAAGCCTGCTTTTCACCACTGCAACTTGGGGTTCTGATTCCATCCCCATTCTTAATAAGAAGAAGACATTTTGGGGTTGGGGAGGGCAAACTTTATTTCAATTACTGGCCTAAAAGCTCCCAGATGTGAGTCACAATGACTGTGTGGGACCCATTTTAATGTAAAAGTATGGAGAGTACCTATATGATTCTCCTTCTGCCCAGCAAACTGAAGCAGGAAGATCATAATAATCACATACATAGAGGCTGGATTTTTGCTCTACCTTTTTCTTTTAGGCCTTGACATCTGGCAGTTGGTGTTTAGGGGAAAATCCATGATTTGTTTTGTATAATAATCACATTTTTAGCATTATAATATGAATACCTAGAGCTTATTACATCCTCTCTAGCATGTGCTTCGAAATTAATAGTCTCTAGTTGTATTTTCAGACCACCCTAGTTTCTGGTCAGAAGGTCTCTGCAACCCCTCCTAGTCTCCAGACTTTCTCTTGTGGGTCTTGCCTATTTCTTCTGCTTCTGTCTTTACTAAGCAGTGCATTTAGGCACACTCCCCCCTAAAATCCTTCAGTAATTCTAACAGCTTCCCCAACCCCAGAATGAAAACCAGTAGTGACCAAGTCAACTGTTTCTCTCAGGCTCGTCTTTCTACCCTTAGAGAATCAAGTTACCACAGTACTGATTCATAAAATCTCTGGAATGTACTTGGCTTTTACCTACCTCTGGATCTTGTATCTGCTGTTCTTGATGAACAGAATGTACATTTTCCACATGTTCTCTTGTGTTGAAATTCAGTTATCCTTTTGTTCTCAGCTCAAAGAAATACTTATTTCAAAAGAGCTTCCAGAATTCTTTAAGTAAACTAGATTAAGCCATATTTATTCCTATTCTCTTATTCTTTTATCATCCTTATAGTGATATTTAAAAGAGTGTGACTTTTGATGTCTCTATCCCCAAATTAAAATTTGGAGAATCAGTTTCATGAAAATTAGAATATAAATATTTGATGAGTAGGTTGTAAAACCTCTTGAAAAATCATTTCTAAATCTAAATATTTGCAAAAGACTTTCTCAGCATCTGTACTATTATTTTCCTAAGGACAACTGATAATCCCTTGGACTAGTTTTGAGATTTACACACTTGTCTTTTTTCCCCATGGTCTTAGTTATGTGCTTTTTGGTTTTGTTTTGTTTTTTGGCCACACCCAGTGATGCTCAGGGGTTACTGCTAGCTATGTGCTCAGAAATCGCTCCTGGCTTGGGGGACCATATGGGATGCCACGGGATCAAACCGCGGTCCATCCTAGGCTAGTGTGCACAAGGCAGATGTCTTACAACCTGCACCACTAGTCAGGCCCCTTAGTTATATACTCTTAACTATTTTGTTGATGTAGGTTTTGGCCATTTTATTCCATAATAAATAATATTCAATAATACTTTGGAATACTATTGTAAGCTGAGTGGTACATGTCAAGATATCACAAATAATATATATGCATATATTAATAAATTAGTAGTTGTAACTCGGTATTGGTTGTAAAGTTCACATTATGGTGTAGTGCTTTCCTGAAGTTCATGTTTTAGTTGTGATTCTTAATGTTTTGAATACAGTGAACATAAAATCTCTTATATCAGAGTCAAATAATCACAAATAACATTGGCACTAGTATTGTGCTAAATGTGGGAATACTAGCAAGCATTGAACTCAAAGTATACTCCTGCAAAAGTATTCTCTACCATAGATTCATATCCATAAACCTAAAAAATATATACCTATATATTACCTATATATCTGTGTAGTTAAATTTGGGGAAACACCCTATTGTGCTCAGAAGAGCTTAAACATTTATTCTGAAGATGCATAAAGACTTTTCATATTCCAGGAGTGCAGGGAATAATATTGTCCACACTTACAGAATATGGGAAAGTCACTGCACAAACTTTGGGCCTATCATTTCTTTTTTTGTTTTTGTTTTTGTTTGTTTGTCTTGGCCACACCCAGTGAAGCTCATGGGTTACTCCTGGCTATGTGCTCAAATTTCGCTCCTGGCTTGGGGAACCCGGGGGATCAAACTGTGGTCCTTCCTAGGCTAGAGCACACAAAGCAGATGCCTTACCTCTTGTGTCACCTCTCCAGCTCTGAGAACTATAGTTTCTGAATGATCAAATTTGTTGTAATTTATACTAAGTGATGCTAAATAGTTATACTAACTGATAGTACCCATATAGTTCACAAGGTAATGAACACGTGTATAAACATTCATACATGTATACACACATATATAGACACACAATATAGAGTTAATAAATAAGAAGGAAAAGCTTTTATGAAATCACATTTTATTGCAGGACTAGTTCATGGTATTTTTCAAATGAGTGAGGCTTTTGATTGCTGGATATTTTTTTAGCCTCTTTTCCTGGGTCTTACTCTTGAAGCTATTCAAAGTTATCAGGTTTAGAGAATTCCACTGGGACACATCTCAGACTACCCAGCTGTCTACATTCAGCTTTTTGTGTCCTCTAACTAAAAACTGTCAACTCTTTGAAACTTTGCTTCATTGTCTCCAAATGCCAATGTCTTTTAGCTAATAAATTCATCATGCGGATACATTAAAGTTAATTATGATTGAAATGTAGAAAAACATTTGAAAAAATTAATCCATATATAATATAAATGAGCAAAGATGGCATATAATGTGCAAGGCAAGAATTTTTATGTTTAACCCAAAATGGAAAATGGAGCTTTCAATAGGAGCGTGAAAAATGACCCCTGAGCCAGAGAAAGGATAGTATTTTCTGAAAACTGTAGAGTGGCTATTAATTTTCTATTCATTACTCAACTTGTTTCTTCTGAAGCACACAAAATATCTGTGATAGCTCTACCAGAATGGTTTTCCAGAAGATCGAAGAGTTTACTGAAACAAGGAATATTCAAAAAGTGCAGAAAAAGCACAGAAGAAATGTGACAATGTGGAATGTTTGGGGTACTTCCCAAAAAATCATCATCAATGGGGGAAGGAAGGAATCTCTGTACAGACAATAAAGGAAAGCTCAGGAACTTACCTTGGTGACATACCACTTTATGCCTGTCTATTGAAAGGCTGTCTGGAAAGCATCTCTCCAAAGTAAGACAGAATACAAGACAACTTTCCAAAGATCAGCATCCTGGAACAGAGCAATCCAACCAGCTAAACAGATGTTCACTCATATTTATTCATTCTTCCTGAGCAGTGTATACAAGCATATGCTAAGTGTGGCAGGCAACGTGGCATGGAGAAAGTAGCATACAAGGAATATTTAGCATATGTTCTCAAGGAATTCACAGATAATGAAACAACAGTCATTGTAGTGCAGTGGCAAAGCCACCCTGGAAAAGAGGGAAGAAGGAAGGATGTCAGCCTGTCAAGGAAGGAGCATAAGAGCTGGTTCCTGGGTTTTACAATGGTTCTGTACCACCAAGGTCTATTAACCATCCATCTTTTTTACCCCAACAACCCTGAAGGTTGACTTTCTCAGACTCCAACACACTTATCAGTGAGACTAAAATTGCTACTTACTAACTGAATGTGTGTGTACATCGCCAATGCCATAGGTTTAACTTCATCCCCTAATATGCTAGTAGTTGGAAGAGTTTTTGAAGGATGATAAAAGAAGGAAGATTAATCTCTCATGTATAAAATAAAATAACCTCAGAGAATGCTCTTGCCTTTTACATATGCCTACACAAGCAAAAGACGACCTTCCATGAATTTGAAAGTAGATCCTACCCCAAAACAGAATGTGATCTGCTCTAACTGTAGATTTTCAAACCTCTAAAGCTGTGATACATTTTTCTGTCTTAGCCACTCAATAATCTATGATATTTTTGCTTTAGAGGTGTGAGTAGAGTAAGTTTCTGTCTGTGATCCTGGGCATACCTAGAATTCAGAGCACTAATATGTTAGACAACACTTTCTGTTGATTTTTCTCTCTTATAACTTCAAACAATATATTTCCTATAAAAATATAATTTCCGGGGCCCGGGAGATAGCATGGAGGTAAAGCGTTTGCCTTTCATGCAAAAGGCCATCGGTTCAAATCCCGGTGCCCCATATGGTCCCCTGTGCCTGCCAGGAGCAATTTCTGAGCATGGAGCCAGGAGTAACCCCTGAGCACTGCCGGGTGTGACCCAAAAACCACAAAAAGAAAAAGAAAAAAAATATAATTGCCTGCTGGTTTTTATATAACAGAATTAAACATGCTCTGAGTGTTTAACAAGTGTTGATCTGAGAAGAACTGGTTCTGTTTGATAAGTCATTGATCTTGAATATTTCATGGAAAAGACAAGGTGCTATCTTGCTGGTACCTTGCAGTAGAAAGATTATAGACTTTGACATTAAACCAGTCTTAGTTTAAAAGTTAATTCTTACCTTCATTTTATGAGACTTGGGTACATTACTGGAACTTATTCTCACAAACAACATCCATAATGTGCTCAATAATGATTGGTGTATAATTGTAATGGCTGTAAAAGTAAGCTGATCTCTTAGTGTATCCCAAGCAGTATACTACAGCATTTTCTATCTATGAGCTCATTTATTCCTCTGACTACTCTATAAACTTGATGGGTAATAATGCTTATTTTATGGAAAGAAAAACTGAACCTCAGAAAGGTCAAGCAATGTGTTTAATTGCATGCTCTGGTCTGGTGCGGATAAGCCTACTCTCTTCCATATCAGAGTCTAAAATCTAACTATGTTATTAAAGTACTACACATATGGTACCTATCTCTCACATCAAGATTATGCCAAGTTACAATGCTTATAATTGAATACAAATCACCAATTATGTCACTGTGAGAAATGAGTTCTTGTAAAAGGACCTTCTCACTACATTAGGCAATAGGATGCAAGACCCTCACATTTTTTATAACTGGAAATGATGTGTAATTGAAATACATGGAAAATCTTAACAATGCCTAGCACCATTTTTTTTCTGATGTCAGTGACTTGGATTTTCCATTTAGATGCACAAAGAAGGGAGAGAAAATTCCCAGCATATTTCAGAAGCGCAGAAATACCTCCCCTAGGAAGGTTGAGAGAATCACAAAATGTATCTGAGCTCTGCAGCATGTAATGTGTGGTCTGGCTCTTGTCTCACAATATACTGTCAAAGTACATAACTTTCAGGTCATTCCAATGAGGTGATCTGAACTCTGTTACTATCCCCAGGACTTATGCTAAGTTGGACAATCATCTAAAATTAAAGAGCGCTATAAAGAATTACAAATGTTAATGAAAAGCCAACTCAGTCATTCAAGTAATTAATAATACAGTATCATTGCCATTAAAATTTAACAAAACTTCTTTGTGACAGTACCTTGGTGAAAAACTTTTGAATTCATTCTCTCATGTAGTAATCATACAGTCTCATAAAAGAGAGAATATCTCTACTTGATTTGCTTATATGAAGCTCCAAGACTATTAATATTTCTGAATATATAATAATAAACTATCTCAATTTTATCTATGATATTAAGTTATTTTCTTAGTAATATATTAGTCTTAAGACTAATATAAAGGCTTTTCTTTAGCTAGCTATTCCAGATCCCTACATTTTCAGCATATGATATGCATTTAATATTACATGAAACCCTCTCCCATCCTCACTTACCTGTCAGAATAAATGTTAGATGAAATACACAGGCAGGGTTATTTTTGGAAAGCCCATTCTCTAAGAAGTACTGTGTCAGAATTTCTCACAAAACTTTATGTCATTATTTTTCTTTTATAGATGAGGACAATGATACTAAAGAAGGTTAAATGATTGCCCAGACATTACATTTTAAAGTGGGAGTACAAATCCACCAGACGTTGTATCCATACTTTTTCCATTACCCTTGAAAGCAATTTAACAAGGAGACAAAAGAGCCAAATAATGAGATAGATGATGGGCCTGAATGATTTCACCAAATAAATGATATGTACTACACAATTAAAGCAGCCTATTTCCTCTAACATATCCCCCATGCCAGATGGTAAAAGCAGAAAGGGAATGAAAATATGCAAAATTAAAGAGTAGAAGTGATGGTAATCTTTCTGATCCTAGCTTGAGATAATAAGAGATAAATTTGAAGTGAACCTTTGAGTTTTTGGTTGATTTTTCTTTCACTCATGTTTTTCTTTCATGTCCTTTTTGGTAGTTCTAATAATAGCCAAAGGTTGTCAGAATACAGTGACTTTCTCTCAGATTTCAGGGTGTTAGAACCTTTCTTAAGGTTTAAGTGTCTGAGAATGTACCAGAGTTTGTAGGTTTATGTGGAGGGCAATATTACCAAAATGGTAAGAAATAGAACAAAAGATGAATCTGGAGAGATCATGTTTTAAAGAATCTGGAAGGGAATAATCAAAACACATGGATGTCTTGGGCAATCAGAAATCCATAGAAGGATTTTCTTAGGGATCAAAACCCTTTAAATATGTCTTCTGTTTTAATGGAGCCATTAAAAAAACTTCTAGTGTGAAATGTTGGAAACCTATGAAAAGGCAATTTCAGTTTCCAATGTTCATGGCCCATTGGCTGATGGAGGTTGTTGAGAATATTCTTAAGCTTCAAGAAGAGATACTGATTTTAGAATGAATAGTACAGCTTCCATAATTGTCTACCTATCTAGACACAATATTAAATTTTAAAAATACAATAAATACAATTATAAACATTTTACATATAGTCATATTGTTAAACCATGATATATTTCTAAATAAAACTTTGCTATCTGGGCATTCAGTATATTATGAAGATTTTCACTAAGTTTCTTATACTGTGCTTTGAGATAAGCAAGAGCACTGTGAACAGCACCTCTACTTTGTAGGCAAGAAAATTGAGGCTTTCTGTCCCTATTTCTATGGAGAAGTGTGAGCATGTATCAGTGATATCTAAATATGGCCAGCACTCAATTTCTTAACAGCAGTTGAACTTAAATGTTTTTCTTTTTTCAGTCAGGATTTTGAAGGATGATCTGAATGACAAGATAACAGTCTTGAAGACAAAAGAGGTTAGATCTTTAGGCACATTGAGGAGGCAAAAATTCTGAACTAATTATCCCAAGCAGTCAAGGCATCTGGATCTTTGTGTGCTAAATCCTGCTTTGAGTATTCTTAGAGCCACTAATAACAATTTAGAGTGGTCATTGCCCTTCTCAGTTCATTCTCCTCTTGGTCACTGCAGATACCAAGCCCCGTATATGACCACTTGTACAAATGGATATGATGAACCAGTGTTGTCTACCAGAGAAAATTTCTCAAGAATCTGAACAACCAACCTCTGTGTCTTGGGAGATCTCTCTTCCAAATAGTATTTAAAAAAAAACCACAGATGGTGAAATCCATTTTTGACCTAATGGAAAACCACATCCTGCCATGATCTTACAGACTACAGATGTAGACCATTTTCTTTGCATTTCCCTGGATTGAAGGAAGTGAAGTCTGCCTATTCGATCCTTCACCTCATTTCTGACCACTCAGTACAGCCAACAGTTCTCCCATACTAACCAACATTGATGATTGACTGACGACTAGGGAGAAGTCTGGGAAGGTAAACCAGAAGAAACAGAGAGTATAATTTGACCATTCCCAGGCCCCTTGTGCAAATCATGACTCAGTCATGATTTGGGGTCAGGAAGAATAAATTGAAGTGATATGTGTCACTTCCAGGAAGAAGCTACAAAGAGTCAATTTGTGGTTGTGAGTTTTCTGTTATCCCCATCAATGTTCCAGATGGTTCCTGTTCTCTTGGCTTGGGTTCCAGGCTGAGGCTAAAGTGGAACAAAGCCAAAATGGCTACACAGTATGAACAAAAATAAACCATGAGGTTGCACAGAGAGATTTAAGGAGGCATTTGTTACTTAAGCATCACGTAAACTATCCTAAGCTAACTGACTTAGATTTCCTTCAACCTACTAAACTAGGTTCTGGGCTTCCTCTCTAGATTCTCCAAATGAATCTCTATCTGCTCCTTGATATGAATATATACCATAGTTCCTAAATATGTATATGCTGAGTCTCAGGTTCTATGGTCCTTGTTATAAAATCATTGAGTTTCTACTATATAGTCCTCACA
The DNA here is from genome assembly GCA_004027635.1 of Crocidura indochinensis. NCBI lineage: Eukaryota > Metazoa > Chordata > Mammalia > Eulipotyphla > Soricidae > Crocidura > Crocidura indochinensis. Next base: position 3,857 of record PVKC010034275.1, on the reverse strand, counting down.
TTTTAGGTGATGGCTGAAATTAACTGATTTATTATTCTTGAAATAAATTTCTGTTATTCATTCTTGGTGATAATACTATGTTTTGTCCTTAGGATAATAAATAAGTATTTTCAAGAAAGCAAGGAAGATGTGAAAATTTTATCATTTGACCAGTAATTTTTGTTGTTGTTTTTTAGTTTGTTTGTTTTGGCGCCACATCCGGTGACCTTCAGGGGTTTCTCCTGGCTATGTACTCAGAAATCGCTCCTGCGTTGGGGGACTATATGGGAGGTTAGGGGTTGAACTCAGTCCGTCTTAAGTTAGCACATGCAAGGCAAACACCCTACCACTCGCACCACGGCTCTGGCCCACCATGTGATATTTTTTGTAGCATACTCCCTTACTTCCATTTTCTATAAAATCTAAAAAAGAAACAAGAATACTCATTGGATTAGTAACAATGAGACAGTGAGTGGAAAATTGCTAAGTATTTTAGGAAAACATTTTCTTTTGTGAAAAAGAGAATGAATAGAAATAATATAACCCTAATTGGTTTAAATAAGAATGAGATACTTGAAATCCTGATTGAAAGCAAAGATGGTTATGGGGTGCTGGGAAATGCAGACACCAACCTTGACATTGTTAAAGTCAGGCTTTCCAATAGGTGAGAAAAAGAAATTCAAATTTATTTTTTCCAGTTGTTAAATATTTTAGCTACTGGTAATCCAATCATACACTAATTTATAAAAATAAATTGTTATAATTAATTGATGAAAATAGATATTTGCATCTGTCTTATTTGTCTTTTCCTGCCAACCTTTCAATAAATATGTTTGTTCACTAAATTCTTCTGAAAGTGAAAATGTAGAAAAACTGATTAATTTTACTTGAGTCAGTGAAAAAGGTTTATCTATTCCTAAATTGATACATTTCCTGCAGATTATTTTTTCTAATTCTGCTTATAACACCATAGTTTACCAAGTTTTTCATAATAATGTAATTTCATGCATTAAATATTCAAACATTAATCCTCATTATCAGTGTGACCTCCTTTCACCAGTGCTCTTTATTTCTCATCTACCACCATACCCTGCCTCCTTGTAGGCACAAACAGATTGACTCTATTGTTCTTGTTACTTTACAAAGGCAAACTTAGATCAATGTCAATTTGAAATAAACTATCTCTCCATGGTGACCCAAAAGTTATTGTCTTTAAGATTCACTAGGGTGTCATTGGTGCTAGTAAAATCTTCTGTGTTAGTGTTTAGACTCACTGAGATTGGAAAATTAATTTGTAATTTTCCTATCAGATTTCCCGTGATGCTATGGGACTGACACTACCATAAAGTATTGAGATGTCCTTTGGCTGCATGGGAATGCAAGGTGCAGGATTTCTAAATCCAAAAATAATTTGGCGGTTTGAAATTTTAATAAGATTAAATTATGGTGCACTTAAGACTAAGTGATTAACAATCATAATAAATTCTTATTCTCATTCTCATTATTATTATCACTTAATCTTAACTAAGTACTTAATTAATCTTTATTAAGATTAACTTGCAGAGCACTCTGTTCTGTCAGAGGATGTAGGGTGGAGTTGGGCTATTGGAGTTCATGCAGAAAGAGGAATATGCCCCCACACACACATTTTACTTTCAGCCATTATTATTTTTTTTGAAACTTAGTGGAGGAGCAGGCAGTTTCTCTGCCAGAAAGATGTGGCGTTGGGTGCAAACATTTTTTCAAAAAAATATTTAGACTATGGGCTCAAACCCTTACCAGGTGTATACATAATATAAATGAGAGTGCTACAACTATAAAGGTATAGGAGCATAAAATTATTCTAGATCCACTAATGAATATTATAGCATGATATAGGACCACCAAAGGCAATCTATAAAGATAGACATTAAGGGTATTACAATTTGCTAGTTATTAAGCCTAGAAGAAATTAAATAACCTTATTGTGCCTCAGGGGTTTTTTGCTTAAATGAAGGAATACTACAGCACCCACCACATAGGTTACAATAAATATCAGTTTAAACAACACATGAAAAATAAGAAGCTCAGTATGTGACATACTAATTGGCTAATAAATTTAACTAGTACTATCAAACTGTAATGATTGATGTAAATTCATTTTTTCTCTAGCATCAAAGACTAGAATTAATATTAACTTACTGATGAGAAAAAAAATAAATTCAAGTCAGCTAAGAAAAGAATGAGAAAAAAATTAGATTGAACAAAATCCAGACATTTTAACTCTTTTTTACCCCCTTCAGCAATGCAACATTCCCACCACCAATATCCCAAATCTCCCTCCCTCCCAGCCCACCCCCACCTGTACTCCAGACAGGTTTTCCAGTTTCCTCATTTCTTCACATGATTAGATAAGTTCTCTGTGTAGTTGTTTCTATAACTGCACTCACCACTTTTTGTGGTGAGCTTCATGAAGTGAGCTGGAAGTTCCAGCCCTCCTCCTATTGTCTCTGAGGATTGGTGCAAAAATAATTTTTATTTTTCTCAGAACCCATAGATGAGTGAGACTATTCTGCATCTCTCTCTCTCTCCCTCTGACTTATTTCACTCAGCATGGTAGATTCCATATACATCCATGTATAGGAAAATTTCATGACTTCTTCTCTCCTGGCAGCTGCATAATATTCCATTGTGTATATGTACCACAGTTTCTTTAGCCATTCGTCTGTTGAAGGACATCTTGGTTGTTTCCAGCGCCTGGCTATTGTGAATAGAGCTGCAATAAATATAAGGGTGAGGAAGGGATTTTTGTATTGAATTCTTGTGTTCTTAGGATATATCCCTAGAAGTGGAATAACTGGGTCGAATGGGAGCTCAATTTCCAGATTTTGGAGAAATCTCCATATCGCTTTCCATAGAGGTTGAACTAGACGGCAATCCCACCAGCAGTGGATAAGAGTTCCTTTCTCTCCACATCCCTGCCAGCACTGATTTTTCTCATTCTTTGTGATGTGCGCCAATCTCTGTGGTGTGAGGTGATATCTCATCGTTGTTTTGATTTGCATCTCCCTGATGATTAGTGATGTGGAGCATTTTTTCATGTGCCTTTTGGCCATTTATATTTCTTTTTTATCAAGCTGTTAATTTCTTCTCCACATTTTTTGATGGGATTAGATGTCTTTTTCTTGTAAAGTTCTGTCAGTGCCCTGTATATTTTGGATATAAGCCCCTTATCTGATGGGTGTTGGATGAATAGTTTCTTCCACTCGGTGGGTGACTCTTGTATCCTGGGCACTATTTCTTTCTTTTTCTTTCTTTTTTTTTATCCCCAGATTCATAATACAGACCCGGCAAGGGTCTGGGTTGAGGTGTATATGGGGTGCATTTACTGTACCTCCTCTTTCTATACAGTCAGTGTAAAGAACACAGCCTGTGATAAGAATTGGGAGGCCTTATTTTTTTTCTTTTTTTTTCTTTTTTTCTTTAACTTCTTTTTTAAACACCCCCTTCACTAATGCAACTTTCCCGCCAACAGTGCCCCAAAACTCCCTCCCTCCCAACCCACCCCCCACCTATACTCTATACAGGCTTTTCAGTTCCCTCATACTGAAGAATGTTACAAAAATGACTTAGGTTTTCCTTAAAACCCATAGATGAGAGAGATTATTCTGCATCTATCTCTCTCCCTCTGACTTATTTTACTCAGCATAATAGATTCCATGTACATCCATGTATATGAAAATTTCATGACTTCATCTCTCCTGGCAGCTGCATAATATTCCATTGTGTATATGTACCACAGTTTCTTTAGCCACTCGTCTGTTGAAGGGCATCTTGGTTGTTTCCAGAGCCTGGCTATTATGAATAGTGCTGCAATAAATATAGGTGTGAGGAAGGGG
>PVKC010034274.1:0-13735 GCA_004027635.1 Crocidura indochinensis | reverse complement strand
AGTATTTAATTCCCTTAATTTATTTACTTTATTTATCTTTTTTCTCTTCTATTTTTCCCTCTCTCTCCAGTTTATTAATGTTCTCTTTTTCAAACAAAACCACATAACTTGAACTAACTATTCCCACCTCTTAATTAGGAGGGGAAAAAGGGGTAACCAAGACCAAACAGGTGTAAGACCACTAAGTAGTAAGCTAGGCACAATGAGGATCACTTGCTTTCAACCCTGGGAGTTAGGGAAGAGGATATGGAAAGTAGGATGGGAATGGAGGTGGAGGGAGGACAATTTGGTGATGGGAGTTCCCCTGATTTTATGTAAATTTGTAATTATAATATGATTGTCAACAATATGTAAGCCAATATGATTAAAATAAAAATTATATATAAAAATTGATGTCATCAGATATTAATATGACCACCCCAGCTTTTTTGAGGGTATTATTTGCTTCTAAGATATTCCTCCAGCCTTTGATTTTAAGTCTATGTTTGTTCTGACTATTCAGATGTGTTTCTTATATGCAGCAGAAGGTTGGTTTCATCTTTTTGACCCACTTTGCCACTCTGTGTCTTTTAATTGATGAATTTAGTCCATTAACATTGAGGGAGATGATTGTCATAGGATTTAATGTCATCTTTGTAGATAAATTTGCTGTGTTTGTTGGTCTCTCTTGTCTTAGAGTAGACCTGTATTTCCTTTAAGGCTTTTTTTTCCTTAAAGGTTTTCCTTTAAGGTTGGGTAATCTTCTGGGAAGTTTTTAAACTGTTGTTTATCCATGAAGCTATGTATTCTTCCTTCAAACCTGAAAGTGAGTCGGTCTGGGAGCAATATTCTCGGTGAGGCATTCATTTCATTCAGTCTTTTCACAATATCCCACCACTGTCTTCTGGCCTTGAGAGTTTCTTGTGACATGTCTGCTGTAAGTCTTAGGTATGCTCCTTTGAATGTAATTTCCCCTTTTGATCTTGCTGCATTCAGTATTCTATCTCTATCTGTGGGATTTGTCATTGTAACGAGGATGTGTCTGGGGTGTTTTTCTTTGGGTCTCTCTTGACTGGTACTCTTCGGACATGCAGGATTTGATTACATGTAGTCATTAACTCTGGTAGTATATCTTTGATGATGTCTTTGACAGTTGATTCTTCCTGGTGATCACCTACTTGGGTCTCTGGGACTCCAATGATTCTTATGTTGTTTCTTTGGGTTTATCAAAGACTTCTATTATCATCTGTTCACATTCCTTGAGTACTTTTTCCATTGCCTGATCGTTTGTCCTAAGGTTCTTTTCCCATTTCTTCTGCTGTGTCGAGTTTTTCTCTAATTTCAGCTCTCTAATTTGGAAGCTCCACAGCCAGCCAGTTCTCACTCACTCATTGGCTCGCTGGCAGCTTCAGAATGCAGTGATTTCTGGGTTCGCTCCCAGGGCTCTGGTCTCTGAGGAGAGCTCCAAGAATTCAGGAAGGACAGAAGCACAGGAAAAGACTCCCCTTGGCACTCAGTTTTCTTAGCAGAGAGCAGCAGTTGCTCTCAGGATTCTTCTTATTCTTTTCTGATTTAGTGCATTGTGTTTCAACTCGAGTCCTTTATGGAAATGTTCTGGGTTTTTTTTATTCATTCATCTCATTATTTAAATCAGCTGTGTTCTTTAAGTTTCTTCTTCTTTCCTTTTCTTCATTGTAGAATCTTGAACAATTTTTCAGTGATCTTTGTGTTTTTCCTCCTACTTTCCCATACTTTTGCTTTTCGCATTCAATATTACACATTCAAGAGGTGACAATGCTCTGTTCTTCATGATTCTTCCTACTCTTTTCGATTTTGCTGAGCTTTGTGTTTCTATTTTAATACTGTGTGAATATTGCTTTGTTTTTCTATTCCTTCATCTCCTTAGTTGAATCAGCAGTGTTGTTTAAGTTTATTCATCTTTCTTCATCTTTGCTGAATCTTGACCAATTTTGCAGTGATCTTTCTGTTTTTCTTACAGCTTTCTTATTTTTCCTTTAGAAGTGACCTCTGACCCAATTAAGAGATGAAATTGCTGTGTTCGTCACGATTCTTCTTATTCTTTTCTGATTTGAGTGTATTGTGATTCAATTCAAATCCTTTGTGGAAATTTCTGATATTTTCTATTACTTCATCTCATTATATTATTCAGCTGTGTTCTTTAAGTTTCTTCTACTTTCCTCTTCTTAGTTGCAGAATCTTGAACAATTTTGCAGGGGTCTTTGTCTTATTCAGCCAGCATTCCCTTACTTTTCTTTCTGTGTTCAACATTATGCAGTCGAGAGCGGAAAATGCTCTGTTCTTCATGATTCTTCTTACTCTTTTCGATTTTGCTGAGCTTTGTTTCTTTTCTAATACTATGTGAATATTGCTTTGTTATTTGTATTCCTTAATCTCCTTACTTCATTGATTCGTGTTTTTTAAGTTTATTCATCTTTTTCAACTTTTCTGAATCTTGACCAATTCTCCAGTGATCTTTGTGTTTTTCCTATCGCTTTCTTACCTTTGCTTTACATGTGACCTCTGACCCAATTAAGATATGAAAATTCGCAGGCCGGGCGGTGGCGCTGGAGGTAAGGTGCCTGCGCTAACCTAGGATGGACCGCGGTTCGATCCCCCGGTTCCCCATATGGTCCCCCGTGTCTGCCAGGAGCGACTTCTGAGCAAATAGCCAGGAGTAACCCCTGAGCGTCACCGGGTGTGGCCCAAAAGCAAACAAACAAACAAAAAAAGATATGAAAATGCAGTGCTCTTCATGAAACTTCTTATTCTTTTCTGATTTTAATGAATTGTGTTTTGATTCGAATCCTTTGTCGAAATGTTCCATTTTTTGTATTTCTTCATCTCATAATTTATTCATCTGTGCTCTTTAAGTTTCTTTTATCTTCTTCCTCTTCATTGCAGAATCTTGAACAATTTTGTAGTGATTTTTGTGTCTTTCTCCTGCTTTCCTTACTTTTGCTTATGAGTTCAACATTATGCATACAAGAGCTAACAAAGCTCTGTTCTTCATGATTCTTGTTACTTTTTGATTTTGCTGAGCTTTGTATTTCTATTCTAATACTGTGTGAATATTGCCATTTTTGTATTACTTCATCTCCTTACTACTTGATTCAGCTATGTTCTATGTTTCTTCATCTTTCTTTATCTTTGCTGAATCTTGACTAATTGCTGTGATCTTTGTGTTCTTCCTACTGCTTTCATACTTTTGCATTACAAGTGACCTCTGACCCAACAAGAAATGAAAATTCAATGCTCTTCACTATTCTCATTAATTTCTGATTTGAGTGCATTGTGTTTCGATTAGAATCCTTTGTGGAAATATTCTTGTTTTTTGCATTTTTCATCTCATTATTTGATTCAACTTTGTTCTTTAAGTTTCTTCTTCTTTTATTCTTCTTCGTTGCAGAATCTTGAAAAATTTTGCAGTGGTCTTTGTGTTTTTCCTCCAGCTTTCCCTTACTTTTCTCTTGCATTCAACATTATGCATTAGAGAACTGACAATGCTCTGTTCTTCATGATTCTTCTTACTCTTTTTGATTTTGCTGTGCTTTGTTTTTCTATTCTAATACTGTGTGAATATTGCTTTGTTTTTGTATTCCTTCATCTTTTTACTTTTGATGTGTTCTTTAAGTTTCTTAATATTCTTAATCTTTGTTATAAATCTTGACCAATTTTGCAGTGATCTTTGTGTTTTTCCTACAGCTTTCTTACTTTTACTTTGCAAGTGACCTCTGACCCAATTAAGAGATGAAAATGCAGTGTTCTTCGGGGTTCTTCTTATTCTTTTCTGATTTGAGTGCATTTGGTTTAGACTCAAGTCCTTTGTCGAAATGTTCTTGTTTTTTTATTTATTCATCTAATTATTTGATTCAACTGTGTTCTTTAAGTTTCTTCTTCTTTCTTCTTCGTTGCAGAAGCTTGAACAATTTTATAGTGATCTTAGTGTTTTTCTCCTGCTCTCCTTACTTTTGCTTTCCACTTTCAACATTACGCATTCGAGAGCTGACAAAGTTCTGTTGTTTATGATTCTTTTTACTTTTTGATTTTGCTCAGCTTTGTGCTTCTATTCTAATATTGTGTGAATATTGCTTTGTTTTTTATTTCCTTCATCTCCTTACTTGATTCATCTATGTTCTTTAAGTTTCTTTGTCTTTCTTCATCTTTGTTGAATGTTGACCAATTTTGCAGTGATATTTGTGGTTTTCCTACAGCTTTCTTAGTTTTGCATTACAAGTGACCTTTGGCCCCATTAAGAGATGAAAATGCATAGTTATTAAAGATGGTTCTTATTGTTTTCTGATTTGAGTGCATTGTAATTTGATTCGAATCCTTTGTGGAAATATTCTACTATTTTGTATTACTTCATCTCATTATATGTTTCACTGTGTTCTTTAAGTTTCTTCTACTTTCTTCTTCATTGCAGAATCTTGAAAATTTTTGCAGTGGTCTTTGTGTTTTTCCTCCTGCTTTCCCTTACTTTTGCTTTCCGTAGTCAACATTACGCATTCGACAGCTGACAATGCTCTGTTCTTCCTGATTCTTCTTACTCTTTTCTATTTTGCTGAGCTTTGTGTTTCTATTCTAATACTGTGTGAATATTTCTTTGTTTTTGTATTCCTTCATATCCTTACTTGATTCAGCTGTGTTATTTAAGTTTCTTCATGTTTCTTCATCTTTGCTGAATCTAGATAAATTTGCAGTGATCTTTGTGTTTTTCCTACTGCTTTCTTACTTTTGCTTTACAAGTGACCTCTGACACAATTAAGATATAAAAATGCAGTGCTCTTCACGATTCTTCTTACTCATCTCTGATTTCAGTGAATTGTGTTTTGATTTGTATCATTTGTGAACACATTCTTGTTTTTTGTATTTCTTCATCTCATTATTTGATTCAGCTTTGTTCTTTAAGTTTTCTGTAGTTTTTTCTTATTTGTTGCAGAATCTTGAACAATTTTGCAGTGATCTTAATGTTTTTCTCCTGCTTTCCCTTACTTTTAAGCTTTCCGCTTTCAACAGTATGCATTCAAGAGCTGACAAACTTCTGTTCTTTGTGATTCTTCTTACACTTTACGATTTTGCTGAGCTTTGTGTTTCTATTCTAATACTGTGTGAATATTGCATTGATTTTTGTATTCCTTCATCGCCTTACTAATTCACCTAAGTTTTCTAAGTTCCTTCATCTTCCTTTGTCTTCTCTGAATATTGACCAATTCTGCAGTGATATTTGTGTTTTTACTACATCTTTCTTACTTTTCTTTTTACAGGTAAACTCTGACACAATTAAGAGATGAAAATGCAGTGTTCTGGGGCCCGGGAGATAGCATGGAGGTAAGGTGTTTGCCTTTCATGCAAAAAGTTATCGGTTTGAATCCTGGTGCCCCATATGGTCCCCCATGCCTGCCAGGAGCAATTTCTGAGCATGGAGCCAGGAGTAACCCCTGAGCACTGCCGGGTGTGACCCAAAAACCAAAAAAAAAAAAAAAAAGAAGAAAAAGAAAATGCAGTGTTCTTCATGATTCTTCTTATTCTTTTAGGATTTGAGTGCATTGTGTATTGTGTTTCTTTTAGAATCCTTTGTGGAAATATTCCATTTTTCTGTATTTCTTCATCTTATTATTTATTTATCTGTGTTTCTTAAATTTCTTTCTTTTCTTCTTCTTTGTCGTAGAATCTTGAACAATTTTACAGTGATTTTCATGTTTTTCTCCTGCTTTCCTTTACTTTTGCTTTCCACTTTCAACAGTATGCATTCAAGAACTGACAAAGTTCTGTTCTTTATGATTCTTCTTACTCTTTACGATTTTGCTGAGCTTTTTGTTTCTATGCTAATGCCGTGTGAATTTTGGCTTGTTTATTGTATTCCTTCATCTCCTTACTTGATTCAGCTGTGTTCTTTTAAGTTTCTTCATCTTTCTTCATCTTTGCTGAATCTTGACCAATTTTGCAGTGATATTTTTGGTTTTCCTACAGCTTTCTTAGTTTTGCATTACAAGTGAGCTCTGACCCAAGTAAGAAATGAAAATGTATAGTTCTTAACGATACTTCTTATTGTTTTCTGATATGAGTGCATTGTGATTCGTGTCAAATCATTTGTGGACATGTTCTAGTATTTTGTTTTACTTCATCTCATTATATGATTCAGCTGTGTTCTTTAAGTTTCTTCTACTTTCTTCCTCTTCATTGTAGAATCTTGAAAATTTTTGCACTGGTCTTTGTGTTTTTCCTCCAGCTTTCCCTTACTTTTCTTCTGCGTTCAACATTATGCATTTGAGAGCTGACAATGCTATGTTCTTCATGATTCTTCTTACTCTTTTCGATTTTGCTGAGCTTTGTGTTTCTTTTCTAATACTGTGTGAATATCACTTTGTTTTTGTATTCCTTCATATACTTACTTGATTCAGCTGTGTTCTTTAAGTTTCTTCATGTTTCTTCATCTTTGCTAAATCTTGACAAATTTTGCAGTGATCTTTGTGTTTTTCATACAGCTTTCTTACTTTCTTACTTTTGCTTTACAGGTGAACTCTTACCCAATTAAGAGATGAAAATGCAGTGCTCTTCACGAATATTCTTATTCTTTTCTAAATTGAGTGCATTGTGTTTCGATTTGAATCCTTTGGGGGAAATGTTCTTGTTTTTTGTATACCGTCATCTTATCATTTGATTCAGCTGTGTTCTTTAATTTTTTTCTTCTTCTTCTTCTTCTTCTTCTTCTTCTTCTTCTTCTTCTTCTTCTTCTTCTTCTTCTTCTTCTTCTTCTTCTTCTTCTTCTTCTCCTCCTCCTCCTCCTCCTTCTCCTCTTCCTCCTCCTCCTCTTCCTCCTCCTCCTCCTTCTTCTTCTTTGTTGTAGAGTTTGAACAGTTTAGCCGTGATCTTTGTTTTTTCTCAGCTTTCCCTTACTTTTGTTTTCTGCATTCAACACTATCCATTCGATAGCTTACAATGCTTTGTTCTTCATGATTCTTCTTACACTTTTCGATTTTGCTGAGCTTTGTGTTTCTATTTAATACTGTATGAATATTGCTTTGTCTTTTGTATTCCTTCATCCCCTTACTTGATTCAGCTATGTTCTATAAGTTTCTTCATTTTTCTTCATCTTTGCTGAATCTTGAGCAATTTTGCAGAGATCTTTGTGATTTTCCTACAGTTTTCTTACTTTTGCAATAAAAGTGACCTCTGACCAAATTAGGAGATGAAAATGCAGTGCTCTTCACAATTCTTATTATTCTTTTCTGATTTGAGTGCATTGTGATTTGTGTCAAATCATTTGTGGACATGTTCTAGTATTTTGTTTTACTTCATCTCATTATATGATTCAGCTATGTTCTTTAAATTTCTTCTACTTTCTTCTTCTTCGTTGCAGAATCTTGAAAAATTTTGCACTGGTCTTTGTGTTTTTCCTCCTGCTTTCTCTTACTTTTCTTTTTGTGTTCCACATTATGCATTTGAGAACTGACAATGCTCTGTTCTTCATGATTCTTCTTACTCTTTTCTATTTTGCTGAGCTTTGTGTTTCTATTCTAATACTGTGTGAATATTGCTTTGTTCTTGTATTCCTTCATATTCTTACTTGATTCTGCTGTGTTCTTTAAGTTTTTTCATCTTTCTTCATCTTTGCTGAATCTAGATAAATTTGCAGTGATCTTTGTGTTTTTCCTACTGCTTTCTTACTTTTGCTTTACAAGTGACCTCTGATGCAATTAAGATAAAAATGCAGTGCTCTCATGATTCTTCTTATTCTTTTCTGATTTAAATGCATTGTGTTTCGATTAGAATCCTTTGTGGAAATGTTATTGTTTTTTTTTTTATTTCTTCACCTTATTTCTGATTCAGCTGTGGTCTTTAAGTTTCTTCTTCTTTCTTCTTCGTTGTAGAATCTTGAACAATTTTTCAGTGATCGTTGTTGTTTTTTTTTCTCTTGCTTTCCCTTACCTTTGCTATGCGCGTTCAACATCACTCATTCGAGAGCTGACAAAGCGCTTTTCTTCATAATTCTTCTTACTCTTTTGATTTTGCTGAGCTTTGTGTTTCTATTCTAATACAGTGTAAATATAGCTTTGGTTTTTGTATTCCTTCATCTCCTTACTTGATTGACACATTCTTTTTTTTTTTTTTTTTTTTTTTTTTGGTTTTTGGGTCACACCCGGCAGTGCTCACGGGTTACTCCTGGCTCCATGCTCAGAAATTGCTCCTGGCAGGCATGGGGGACCATATGGGGCACCGGGATTCGAACCGATGACCTTTTGCATGAAAGGTAAACCTCCATGCTATCTCCTGGGCCCCGATTGACACATTCTTAAGTTTCTTCATCTTTCTTCATCTTTACTGAATCTTGACCAATTATGAAGAGATGTTTGTGTTTTTCATACAGCTTTCTTACTTTTGCAATAAAAGTGACCTCTGACCAAATTAAGAGATGAAAATGCAGTGCTCTTCAAGTTTCTTATTATTCTTTTCTGATTTAAGTGCATTTTGTTTCCATTCAAATCTTTTTTGTAAATATCTTGCTTTTTGTATTTCTTCATCTCATTATATGATTCAGATATGTTCTTTATGTTTTTTCTACTTTCTTCTTCGTTGCAGAATCTTGGAAAATTTTGCAGTGGTCTTTGTGTTTTTCCTTCTGCTTTCCATTACTTTTCTTTCTGCTTTCAACATTACACATTCATAACTGACTCTGTTCTTCATGATTCTTCTTACTCTTTTCTATTTTGCTGAACTTTGTATTTCTATTCTAATACTGTTTGAATATTGCTTTGTTTTTGTATTCTTTCATCTTTTTACTTGATTCACCTGTGTTCTTTAAGTTTCTTCATCTTTCTTCATCTTTTCTGAATATTGACAAATTTTGCAGAATCTTTCTGTTTTTTCTACAGCTTTCTCACTTTTGCTTTACAGGTGAACTCTGACCCAATTAAGAGATAAAAATGCATGCTCCACCTATCCATGTTATGAAGATTTGATCCAGGTATCTTCCTCCACACCTGTTATATTCCGAGTTTATGCCAAGTTCTTTTTAACACTGGGATGTGTGCCCATTATGTCAAGATTTATTTTTAAAAATTGTGCTACTATTATTTTTTAAAGAAAGGATGTGGTCAGTTTGATGATTATGCAATAACATGCCTAGCATCTATTTCTCCTAGTGAGGCCCATTGTGGTCTGATCTCTTGAATCCGTCCAACTTATATAATCATTAATGATAGCAGCCAACACTTGATACCCACATTGACTTTGCCCTTTGTCAGGACAGAGATTTGAACTCAAAAAGCAGCACTGGCCAAAACAGAGATAGTAAGAGGGCTGCAGATCTCACTGGCTGACTCCTCAGAACCCTCTTCTTTGTGGGCACTGAGAACAACAGATTCTCTGCATCTGGAAAGTTGAGCAAATGCAGTATGTGGGACTCCTGCTTACCACATTCTCCAGGAGGTGTAGAGGGAAGAGAAAATGCATTTTAAAACTGAGGTGAAAGGCTGGGCCAATGATGTTACAGCAGTTAGGGTGCTTCCTTTGTTCCTTTGCACCCTTTGTACCCTTCCTGGGGCACAATCCTTGGCAGGATCCCTTATGGTCCCTAGACCTCCCAGGAGCTCTCTCAGCATAGAGCCCAGAGTAAACTGTGAGCACTATCTGATACGTGTTTTAGGAGTGTGGCCAATAAAAGAAAACCAAATTTAAAAGAATTAAAATGAGGAATAGGGAACTTGAGTAATAATACTGGATGAAGGCACATGCATCTGCTCCCTTTCAGTGGGATAGAGAGATAATACAGCAGGTAGCCCAGATTCCATCCCAAGCAGTCCACATGGTCCTCCAAGCTCCTCCAGGAGTAACTCCTGAACATCACTGGGTGTTGTCCCAAACCCAAATCAAAATAAACGAAAAGGACCCATTTTTGTCCCTAGTAACACATGTGGTTCCACACTCTCAATTCCAGCACTGCCAGTAATGATTCCTTAATTCAGAGCCAAGAGGAGTCCCTAGCACAGCTGGGTATGGCCCAAAACCCCGTAAAAATAATTAGGGGTCGGAGTGATAACACAGTGATTTGTGTTTCCCTTGCCTGCAGCTGATCCAGGACAGGCCTGGGTTCACAAGCCAGCCAGAAGCAATTTCTGAGTTCAGAGCTAGGAGTAACACCTGAGCACAGCTGGGTGTGGCCCCCAAACAAACACAAAAATAAAACATAAACATAAAAATGAAACATAAAAGTAAACAAGTAAAAACATTAAAAGGTAGGAATTTATTCAGCAGTACTTGATTTACATGGGTGAGGCCCTGAGTTGGATCCTGAGCACTGCACAAAGAGAAAAAATTTAGATTAGGAACTTAAATTAATATACTTTATGTTATGCTGGACACTGGCACATACAAGGTAAGCTCCTTCCATAGCTGCTATATTATCTCACTGTCCTTCATTCTCTCTCTCTCTCTCTCTCTCTCTCTCTCTCTCTCTCTCTTTGGTTTTTGGGTCACACCTGGCAGCATTTAGGGGTTGCTCCTGGCTCAGAAATCACTCTTGGCAGCCTCGGAGGTCCATATGGGATGCAGGATTCGAACCACTGACCTTCTGTATGCAAGACAAATGCCTTACCTCCAGCTATCTCTCCAGCCCCTTTCAGTGGCATGTTTATCTACTTGTCTGGGGCTTTATTTTAATCCTAGGCTTAAGCTAATTGCTTGTTGGTAAGAATTTGTTCCAATTTGAACAGGTATTTTATATTTGTTCAGTTGGTTAGTATGCTGAGATCAAGAACTATGCCCAGTATTTATTTATGGATTTCCTGTACTATACTGAGAAAGTGCTGTATTATTCCTCAAAATATAAAATTTGGGGGCCCGGGAGATAGCATGGAGGTAAGGCGTTTGCCTTTCATGCAAAAGGTCATCAGTTCGAATCCCGGTGCCCCATATGGTCCCCCATGCCTGCCAGGAGCAATTTCTGAGCATGGAGCCAGGAGTAACCCCTGAGCACTGCCGGGTGTGACCCCCCCCAAAAAAATAAAAAATAAATAAAATTTGAGGATCCAGAGAGATAGCCTGGAGGGAGGGCATTTGCCTTGCATGCAGAATGACTGTTGTTCAAATCCCAGCATCCCATATAGTCACCGTGTCCACCAGGAGTGATTTCTTAGCGTAGAACCAGGAGCAACTCTTGAGGACCACCAGGTATGGTCAAAAACCCAAACAGAATAAATAAATAAATAAAATAAAATTTGACTGTTGCATTTTCTAAAGGTTACGTGATTGGTTAGCTAAATAGTTCCTTTACTATTAGATGGAAAACATAATGAGCGATTGTTTTAGAATTAAAATGTTCACTAAATTTTTGGAGCTTTAGCAAGTAAAATGAACAAGTCTGTTTCTGCCTTTTTTTCCCCTCAGTTTTTGTATTTTTGGATCTGACTGTAGATGACCAGTCAGTGTATCCTCAGGAATTAAGAAATGAGTACATCATGTCAAAAACTCTTGGAAGGTAAAATGATTTTTTTTTTTTTTGGTTTCTTACCTCCATGCTATCTCCCGGGCCCCAAAATGATTTTTCTTATAGAAATTACACATTGTTTTCTTTCCATTTTAAGTAATATTCTCTATTATTTACTTTTATGTTACATATTCATGATTGATATTGACCTATTTGATGAAAGTCCATTGAAGTGAAGAATTTTCCATAAATGTTATATGGTATAGCTTTTATTTATTATGTTTTGGTGTTTTGGGGTCACACTTAGTCATTTCAGACAGTATTTCAGGCTCTGCACTCAAGAATAACTGATGATTCTCGAGGAAAATATCAGATGGCAGGAACCAAACCCGGATCAGCTGTCTGCAAGGCAAGCACACCCTACTTACAGTACTGTCTCTCCAGTCCCTCTGATAGCTTTGAAAAATATTGTGAGATATATCCGCACACTATGCAATTTTGCAATGGTACAATTTCACTTAAAGTATGCAATTCAGAAATTTTAGGTAGTGTCACAGATTCGTACAATCAGTCTCATATTTCAGAATAATTTCTTTTTTGTTCTTTTCTTTTTGGGGGCCACACCCGGCAGCGCTCAGGGGTTACTCCTGGCTCTATGCTCAAAATCGCTCCTGGTAGGCTCAGGGGACCATTTGGGATGCCGGGATTCGAACCACCGTTCTTCAGTTTGGAAGGCAAAAGCCCTACTTCCCTGTTATCTCTTCAGCCCCTCAGAACAATTTATTTATCTTCCAAAAAGACATAAAGCATTTCTGCTCTCTAAAAAAAAATTGACATTGTTAAAAAAAAAAAAGATTTTTCCATCTTGAGAAAAAAAATAAAACTGACAAGTACAATGGACTAAAAATTTTTTTTGTTATTTTGTTTGTTTTGATTTTATTGAGTTACACTTGGCCAGGCACTCAGAAATTATTCTTGACAGGCATGTGGAACATATAAGTCAGGAATCAAACCACTATCCATCCTAGATTGACTGCTTGCAAGGCAAACGCCCTACCACTGTGCTATCTCTCTGGCCCCAGGCAAAAATTCTTAAAAGTCTTGATCTTATATTCTTAAACATTATTGAAGAACCCAAAGCCATTTTTTGGGCTGGAAAGGTATAGAATGGTGCTTGCCTTGAGTGTGACCAACCTGGGGATGATCCCTCATATTCCAGATGGTCACTAGCACCACCAAGAGTGATTCCTGAACTTAGAGCCAGCAAGAAATACTGCTGGAGATAGTCAAAAACAAAAAGAAACAAAAGACCAAAGAGATTTTGTTCATGTGATTTTAATCCATTGATATTTTTGGTATTAGAAATTCAATCAGGGTAGGGCATTTGCCTTGCAAGCAGGTGACCAGGACTGATCCAGATTAGGTCCTGGCATCCCATATGACCCCCAGCCTGCCTGAAGTGATTTCTGAGGACAAAGCCAGGAGTGACTTATGATCACTGTTCAGTGTGTCCCAAGCACTCCCAAATAAGAAATAAATAAATAAATTTGCAACAAACATTAAGGAAAAAAAATTCAGGGCTTGAGCAATAGCACAGCCGCAGGGCATTTGCCTTGCATGTGGCCAACACAGAACAGATCTTGGTTCAATTCCCAGCATTTCATATGGTTCCCTTCCTCTAGATAACCTCAACTCTCCCCAATTTAACCTCACTCGAGTATCTCATACTACATTCTCACAAAAGTGTTATGGTTGTCTCTCAATCCCTTCCAATCCTGACCTCCCCCAATCCATGCCTTGATAATCTCTCAATTCTTTCTTGTTGTTGTTTTTTCTCTTTTGGGCTACACCCAGTGAACGCTCAGGGGTTACTCCTGGCTGTGTGTTCAGAACTTGCTTCTGGCTTGGGAAACCATATGGGAAGCTAGGGGATCAAAACATGGTCTGGCTTAGGTCAGTCGCCTGCAAAGCAAACGCCTTACCACTGCGCCATCACTCTAGCCCCAATCTCAATTCTCTTTTGAGGAGGTTTGGGTCCAGCTGGCAATGCTCAGGATTACTCCTGGCTCTGAGCTCAGGGACTATTCCTGGTAGGCTCTGGAGAACATATGGCATGCCTGGGATAAAATTTCAGTCAGCTGCATGCAAGGGAAAAAAGTGTCCTACCTGCTGTACGATCACTCCAGTATAGTCACCTTAATTCTGTTTAAGTCCAAGGATGGGAGCCAGAGTGATAGCATAATGGTAGAGTGTTTGCCTTGCACATGGCTGACCTGTTCCGATCCAGGTTTGATCCTGGCATCCCATATG
>PVKC010034273.1:0-13742 GCA_004027635.1 Crocidura indochinensis | reverse complement strand
TTTCTTTCTTTCTTTCTTTCTTTCTTTCTTTCTTTCTTTCTTTCTTTCTTTCTTCTTTCTTTCTTTCTTTCTTTCTTTCTTTCTTTCTTTCTTTCTTTCTTTCTTTCTTTCTTTCTTTCTTTCTTCTTTCTTTCTCTTTCTTCTTTCTTTTCCTTTCTTTCTCTTCTTCTTTCTCTTATTTCTCTATCTTTTTCCTATTTTTCTTTCAGTCTTTCTCTTTTTCTCCCTTTTCTCCCTCTCTCGTCCTTGCTTGATTGCTTTATCATTTAAGAGCTACACTTAGAAATATTATAGTATTATACTTGGCTCTGTGCTGGAGAGTCGCTAAGAGAGGTGCTCAAGTATTATGTGGTACTTGAATGTAGACTTCCTGAGTAAAATCATGTGTTCTATAATTGAGCACTCTCTCAGCCTCATTGCTTCAGAATTATTTGTTGATCCTAGTACATCTTGTCCTCCAATGTATGTTTCAATGTTTCTCAAAAATAATATATTCATTTATTTATTTGAAATTTCTAGCAGTTTGTGGCATGTTATGTTCAAGAAACTAAGATTGTAGTTGAGATCTTTGTAGTCTGTATGTGTTTCCAGAAAGGTCACGTAGAAATTGCTGGTCAGTGTATCTCCCTTTTTTCTTCCTTAGATCAGCAAAAGAAACATTTTCTGGATAGGCAACAGGCATGCCTTGTAAAGAACAGTAAGAAGAAAATGCCCTTTCCCAAATAATTGTGAAAAGATCTACTAAACAATTTTCTAGACTATCAAGTTAGAAATTTTTTTTATGAAGGAGAAGAATATATTTGTCATTTATGCTAAAGGATTTTTTTGTTTTGTTTTTAGTAGAGGTACTATTTTCTTTAAGCCAAACTAAATTCAATATATCTAAATGAGTCAAATTATCCTACCAGTCTGTGCATTTTTCACTATATTTAGTTCTTAATTTGTTGTTTAAATTCCATACTGAGTGCTTTACATATGTGTCAAAAATTAGTAAGTACTTACTATATATACATGTGAACAAGACAGTAAATTCATCGTTATAAAGATAAACTTAGTAAGTAGTTATTTAATATCCTGTATATAAAGACATCTGCCTTATGAATGTGACAATAGGTTGTATAAAATACTTAAATAATCCCGAGCTTATTCATTATCACCCCGATTTTTCCTATCATCTAAAATATATTAATTTAAAGTTACCTCACTCATTGGAGTAACATTTACCTCATCCTTTCTACATTGTTTTAATATTATCTTCACTAAACTTGTCTAATGGAAATGCAAATTATTAAAATAATTTTTCAGGGGCTGGAGAAATAATAAAGTGAATAGGGCATTTGCTCTTCATGTAGCCAACTTGAGTTGGAGTGCTACATTACATATGGCCCCTTGAGTTCTTCTAGGATTGATCCTAAAGTATATAGGCAGAAACACTAAGCCCTGAACACTGCCTAGTGGGAAGGAGAGAAAGAGAAAAAAAAAGAAAGAGAAAGAGAAAAAAGAAAGTAAGAAAAAGTAAGAAAGAAGACAGAAAGAAAGAAAGAAAGAAAGAAAGAAAGAAAGAAAGAAAGAAAGAAAGAAAGAAAGAAAGAAAGAAAGAAAGAAAGAAGAGAGAAAGGAAGGAAGAAGAAAGAAAGAAAAAGGAAGAAGAAAGAAAAAGGAAATAAAGGAAGGGATATCTTAGCATAGATCTTTTTTTTTGGGGGGGTCACACCCAGCAGTGCTCAGGGGTTCCTACTGGCTCTATGCTCAGAAATTGCTCCTGGCAGGCACGGGGGACCATATGGGGCACCGGAATTCAAACCGATGACCTTTTGCATGAAAGGCAAACGCCTTACCTCCATGCTATCTCCCGGGTCCCTTAGCATAGATTTTAAGTAGGAATTTTAGATAAGAAATTCTTAAAGCTGGAGCCAGAGCAATATCTCAAGTAGTAGTATGTTTGCCTTGCATGTACTAACCTAGGATGGACCACAGTTCGATTCCCCCAGGGTCCCATATGGTCCCCCAAGCCAGGAGCAATTTCTGAGTTCATAGCCAGGAGTAACCCCTAAGTGTCACCCGGTGTAGCCACCCCAAACAACCCAAAAATAAATAAATAAAAATTTAAGTTAAAATAAAGAAATAAGAAATGCATAATGCCTTCCAATAATTCAAACACAAAGTCTGTAGGTGGGTCAGTATAAATTAATAAAGTGAGGTGCAGACGGGGCACTCAACTATTGCTGTATCTATAAATTCATGTGTCCTCATTTCAAATATTTTTACTGTACTCTATGTGAAAATCCCTATTAAGTTTCTAAAACCTTGTTATTAAAGCAACACCTTCACCTTGCAAGACTTGGTTCAAGATCTTTAGAAATAATTCTTATTGCTAACCTAGCTTTTAAGTGTCCTGTCTATATCAAATTCAATAATTAATATTAATTGACTTAACATTTTTACATTTATGTAAAAATTTTAGTTCCACCCAATTGTGAAAAAGAGATTTGATAAACTGCTTAGATTCTATTCTCTTTTTATTTGGCAACTTATTCAAAGTTTCTGGCTGATTCCAATATTGTCAATTTGTATCACTTTTTTGTTCGTTTTTTTTTTTTTTTTGTTTTGGGACCACACCCAGTGATGCTCAGGGGTCACTTCTGGCTACGCGCTCAGAAATTGCTCCAGGAATGGACCATATGAGACCTGAGGATCAAACCTTTATCTGTCCTGGGTCAGACCAGTGCAAGGAAAACGCCCTACCACTGCACTATTGCCCCAGCCCCAATTTGTATCACAGTTAAGTTCCAATGCAATCTTTCCCAGAATAAGTAATTCCCTCTATAGGAAAAATGCTAAGGGAGTACTACTATAGTTGGTTTGTAGATAGGAAGAGAGGGTGTGCCACTATGTGCCTGTTGGATTAAAGAAGATAGTTTTCTGAGAGGAAGAGTGTCAAGACAAAGAAGTTCAGGACATCTGTAAAATGTCAATTTAAGACAAATTATATAGGGCGATACTTTGATAAGTTATATAGCATTTTCTGGAATGTAGCTCCCAAACTACAATGGGCTACAAAGTATATGGTTAATGTCATCAGAGAAATAATTCAAAATTTGGCCTCACATCTCATGAAAGCTGTAAACCAGATCACTTTGATCTTTATTTGCTTTACTTTGACTCTCACAGAGTATTTACATCCTTTTATGTTTATATGACCTCATGAACTTTTGAGAGGTTCAATAGACAGCCAATAAAAAACACATAGTATGTTTAATAAAACAAACAAGCATGCTTTTAATACATGTGCTAAAAGCTGATAGTGGTTGCCAAACTATGCCAGTTATTAATTACCCTTTCTCTTTTTGTGTCAAAAATTATAATGAAAAGAAAGGACATAACCCTAGACCATATCTACAACAAAACTTTCAACACTAATATAAAGAATCTTAAAATATAATGCAAAATACCGAGGTTAACATTTGAAGATTTCCAAAAAAGCCTTACTTTGTTATACATTGTTTATACTGATCATAAACAAACTGATTTTTACATGCAGTGTTAGACTGGTTTTCTACATGCTTAAAAGAATAAAGCTTTAGCTATAAGTAAAACAAAGTTAACACCCAAAAGTTATGTTATGTGGATCTTTTAGTTATAAAGTGTCAATTTGTTAAATTGTGTCTATTTAAAAGTATTGTGGTTCATTTGCTTATATTTTTCCAATATAAACCAAAGCAACTAAAACATTAAGCATACATTTATTTGATTACTAGTTAAATTTTGGTTCAGATTTTATATTTAATTTTTAAAAGTACTTAAGTGTAACTGAATCATTAAATAGCCATGTATACATAAACAATATTCACAGAATACAGAAAATAAAGACAGGTTATATTTTAAGAAATTATGATACAATAAAAATGGTGCTATTTTCCATCTAACTATATTTCATGAATTCTAACCATTAAAAAAATGAGCAAGAAATTTGTTCAGGGTTTTAAGATTTTCTACAAAAGTATGATACTAAAAAGAACAAAAGAATGGACTGGGAATTTACAAAGGACTGCAGATCATGTTTTACCTTTGGGAATTCAGAATTAAGCTCCCACATGTGAAAATGATTCAGTTAGCTCCATTAAAAGCTATGCACTATTTCCCAGCCAATCATAGCCATGAGCACTGCCTGTGTCAGTTGTGGGTCAAAATAAGCAAATAAAAATATTAAGATAAATAGAAAAGTGACTTAATTCCATTTGATGAATTATATATAATGTACAGCAAAGGATACCTCAAAATATTCTGCATCAAAATAAGATTATAATTTGTTCATATGTATATATCACACAAATGAAAAAATTTTAAATGATAATATTCTAAACATAAAGACAAGGTGATTATCAGAGTAGACTTGAACTCTGTCATAAAATGGCTAAGGAATAATCTGATATATGTTTGGTTATCTATTGTATTGTAGAATAGCATTCTCTAACTTAATAGTTTATAAGATTTATTATTTCTCAACTTTTGTTTTGTTTTGTTCTGGGGTTATTTCTGACTGTGCTCAGAAATCACTCCTGGCAGGCTCGGGGTACCATATAGGATGCTGGGGATTGAACCCAGGTCCATTCCTAGTAGACAGCATGCAAGGCAAATGCCCTACTGCTTGTATCGCTCTGGTCCCTATTTCTCAACTTTTTAGGTATTGGGGGTTTAAATTAATTATGCTTCTGTTTCTTGTCATATTTCTGGAGCACACGGCCCAAAATGTCAAAATAGTTGGTTTATATAATAATTAGAAACTAGTGGCTATTTATAGGCTGAAAATTTAGCTAGGGCTTTAATAAATGGTGAAATTCAGTGAAGAAAGGCTAAAACTTTTGTAGAGATGTTAGGCTTGCACTGTCAATGATAGGACAGAGTCCACCTCCCCTGGAATACACTGAGGCATTAAGAGAACTACTTAATAATTGTAACATAACCTAGGCTCTTCTCTTGACAGGGCTTTGGCAAGTTAAATAAATTCATTATAAATGCATAGTGAATAAAATAATTAGACAAAATGTTTTTCTTAGTTTTCATTAAATACAGTATATA
Organism: Crocidura indochinensis; assembly: GCA_004027635.1. Lineage (NCBI taxonomy): Eukaryota > Metazoa > Chordata > Mammalia > Eulipotyphla > Soricidae > Crocidura > Crocidura indochinensis. The sequence goes on along the minus strand of PVKC010034273.1, from coordinate 8,663 downwards.
ATTAGCTGCATAGTTTATGTAGTTCACTCATAAGAGTTGAATAAACAATAAACTGAGAGTGCAATAAACCAATGCTGTTTTATATCTCAAATTACTAGTGCAATGTAGAACCAAGTAAATAGCAAATATTCATTGCATTAATTCACACACTTATGCATACAACTGCAATTGTAGAGCCCTTTATGTTTATGTCTTTATAAATAACAATTATATATTGAGGGACCAGAGAGATAGCATAGAGTAGTCTTGCAAGCAGCAGATTCGAACAGTGTTTCAAATTCCAGCATCCAATTTGGTCCCCCATGCCTACCAGAAGCGACTTCTGAATGTAGAGTCAGGAATAACCCCTGAGCGCTGCCGGGTGAGACCCAAAAACTAAAAAAAAGAAACAAAACAAAACAAAAAATAATTATATATTGAGTCATTCCCTATCATTCTATGCATCTCTATACTAAAACCACTGAATTAATAAATGCTAAAACATTATGCCATAGGGAAATACAATATTAGTTTCTGTTGAGTGTCTTGTCACATATTTGTCAAACAATCTTGAGTTGTGTTTATTTAAAGACATATTTAATATACATTTAAGATTAATTAACATTAAGGCCATCAACTACATTTCATACCTGAATCAAACTAAAATCCATGAATATATATTTTTATATAAAGTACATTAATACATATAAAGCACTAAATACTTGGAGTCAGAACATTAATACAGTGGGTAAGAACAATTATAGTTCACATAGCTGACCCAGGTTAGATTTCTCAGCATCTTCTAAGTCCCCCAGTCATCACCAGGAGTGATGCTTGAGATCAAAGTCAGGAAGAACCCCTAAACACCAAGTGTGGAACAAAAACCAAAATCAAAACAAAACAAACAAAAAGTTAACACTTTATTTGATGACCATTTTTAGCAGTAAAATTGCATGCATATACAATATGAAAATATGTTACCCAAATCAATAGAAAAAGAATCCTTGTTTACTGTATGAAAATTAAAAATAGACAAAATGTCACCTTTGACTCTAAAGTACAATAGCATCTAAACTGGAAATGTGTGTTTTATAATTTAAACATCTCTATTCCGAGATTGTAAGAACAATTGCTATAGAATATGCATTGGTACAAATAAATTTTTAGACAACAGGAAAACTAAAATCGGAAAATCCTTACAAGTTAAAAGTCAACTTTGTGTCCATATGTATGTTTGTGTTTTTGTATTATTCCATGCAAATATTTTCAATTAGGAAGTTATTTAGGGGCTGGAGTAATAGAACAGCAGATAGGGCACTTGCCTTTCACACTGTCAACCTGGTTCCAACCCCAACACAGCATATGGCTTCACAAGTCAGCCAGGAGTAAGTCCTCTGTGCAGAGTCAGGACTAAGTCCTGAACACAAGCAGGTGTTCCCCTAACCCCCTCCAAAAAGGGGGAGGGGTGGAAGTATTTTAACTTTTATTTTACTTATTTTTCATGATTTGTCACTTGTTTATAGTATTATGAAATTTCAAGTATTTAACTTTACATTCTGTATGTTTAAGTTAACAACTCCCAATATTCCTGCAGAACTGGTCTGTTTCCTAAGTAGGACTTGAATTCTTTATGCAAAATTAAAAAAATCTCAAAGAAAATGAAATTATAGTTATTAGTTAACATATTTAGAAACTTAGAAAATTCTAAGTTTGATTTCTAAGTTTCTAAATTTAGAAATTGAAGGTCTATGTCTAGGACTCATGAAGGTGTCATTCCTATAGTTTTTCCTGGTGCCTCTTTGGTTCTAACCCTTGACATCCACTTCTCTTTTCTTACTATGTCATTTATGCTTTGTATTCTATGTTTGAGACGCTGAGCTGTGCCTTTCAAGAACTGCAGCCTACCTACCTTTTATCGTTTTGACTTGGCTTTCTTCTCAGGCCACATAGGTGATAATAATATTTCCTACCATTTATACTAGTACAAGTGAGATTTTAGAGAGATACTGCCATCCATCCAGGTATGAATTTAAGGCTCTAGTGCGATGCCTTTGGTTTTGGTGTGAGTAAGGGTGAAAGAAGGAATTTGCTTAAAATGTGTTTCCTTTCATAGGTTAATATCTCCACCATTTTTTGGCATTTTCTCTATATGACTATATATCATGTAGGCAAAATTTAAAATTGCAACTTGTCCTTACTGATTTTGGGAGGCCTCTCGCCTCTTTATTAATACCGTAATAGCAATAAAGTTATAGCAACATTCCACCACCGAAAACCTGTTCAGTTCATTCCTCTGTACCTTCTTTTCAGTACCTGAAGCAACCACCACATGTTTTACTGATTCTAAAGTTAAGATTTTTTTATATTCTGCCTGATAATTTTGTTAGAAGTTTGTATTCTACTTAAAAGCAAAACCATACAACAACATTTTTTTTCAATTTTTTTCTCATTTCACTTAGCATAATCACTTCAAGGTATGTTCCAAACATTATATAATAATTTAATTTTTCATTTTTTTCTGTTTTAATCAGAAACTAACTATACAGTTTAAATAAATATCTTAACTTTTAAAAGTATCATATTTTTCATTTATCCTTGAGTTTCTTTAACTAGATTATTATATAATCATACATATTAAGAAATGTGCATAATATTTTACAGGTATGCACATTGTAGAATCAGAATATTAAAACAAAAAGAGGTCATATAATGTATGTTGCTTGATTCTTTTCAAATTCTCTTGGATGCAAGAATACATTCTTATATATACAAATATACATATGTGTGTATAAATATGTATATGCATATTCCTATATATTATTTTATTTAAAGACCATAAATGCATAATTGACAAAGTTGCTCATAATACAGTTGTTTCCAAAGTATATGGAACTAAAATTATTTAAATTAGAATTTGGGGGCTGGGCGGTGGCGCTGGAGATAAGGTGCTGCGCTAACCTAGGACGGACCACGGTTCGATCCCCCGGTTCTTCATATGGTCCCCCGGGCCTGCCAGGAGCGACTTCTGAGCGAATAGCCAGGAGTAACCCCTGAGCGTCACTGGGTGTGGCCTAAAAACAAAAAACAAAAAACAAAACTAAATTAGAATTTAAGAAAGAAAAAAAGAGTACTGTAACAAGAAAAATTGTGAAAATTATTGTAGCTTAAAACGAGGTCATTGTCAGTAGGTTTAGTAAGCTACTGTTGCTAGGGGGTCAGTGTGTTATTTATTTTGTTTCTGAACATTAGGCAAATTCACATATGCATTGGTATTTAAATTGGGGTTTTAATATGTGGATGATAGTATTTCAAAAATTGATATTATTGTGGCGTGGCCATATTTATATCAGAAAAAAACAGAATTTAAGCTTTAAAAGGTTATAAGACACGGGACAGGAGCGGTGGTGCAAGCGGTACCATTATGAGAAATTAAGGATCAATTATGAGCGCATAGCCAGGAGTAACCCCTGAGTGTCACTAGGTATGCCCCCCCAAAAGATTATAAGACAGATAAGGGCATTTCTTAATAATCAAGGTATATGTTTTTCAAGGAAGAAATCAGACTCCTAAACATATATGAACCCAATAAGGAACCAACAAAACACTTAAAACAATTTCTATGCACTTGAAGAAAGACATCAATAGCAACCTAATAGTAGTTGGAGAGTCAGACCACCTTATCACATATTGATAGGGCAACCAGTCTAAAACTTAAAAAGGATATAGTGGCTTTGAAGGAAAAAATGAAAGACAGTGGCTTAGTAAATATATATAGAACTTTTCATCCCCAGAAAGCTGGATATTCATTCTTCTCCAAAGTACGTGGACAATCTCTAAGATAAATCACATTTTGGGCAATACCTCCATTTACTCAAGAAAATAGAAATAGCATCACTTATCTTCTCAGAGCACTGAAAATAAAGTGAATTACAAACATACACAGAGAAATTACTTTAAAATCTGGAAATTAAATAGCTCTCTACTGACTTACCAGTGGGTCAGAGATAAAATCAAAGAGGAAATCAAAACATTCTTGAAACAAATGAGACGAAGATACAAATTACCAGAATTTGTGGGACACATCAAAAGCAGTATTATGAGGAAATTTTATAGCTTTAGAAACATTAATCAAGAATGAAAAAAGGCCCTACATAAATAACTTAATGGCACAGATTGAAAAATTGAGAAATGATCAACTAAAGAAACCAAACATAGACAGCAAATAATAAAATTAAAACACAGTATGTACAGGCTCGGAGGACCATATGGGATGCTGGGATTTTGAACCTGGGTCCATCCTGTGTTAGCCACATAAAATGCCTTACCACTGTGCTATCGTTCAGGCCCCCATAAAAATTTATAATGTTTCTTTACTTAGTCTTGAGTGCAAATAACATAATTTTTATTTTAATACTTGATAACTTAAAATAAACTTATTCTCATTATTCTAGACAAAAGGAGGTATAAGACCAAAATTTAAAAATCATAGATCAGGGACCAGAGAGATAGCATGGAGGTAAGGTGTTTGCCTTTCATGCAGGACGGTGGTTCGAATCACAGCGTGTTTTCTGAGCATAGAGCCAGGAGTAACCCGGGTGTGACCCATAAAAAAACAAACAAACAAAAAAAAAACAAAAAAGAAAAATCATAGATCAAGATAATTCATAAGATAAAGATCTTTATAGATAGCTGTTTATGTGGAAATTTCTTTTTATAGACATTTGTCTATATAACTTTAAAGATGATGGCTGCCTTTTTTCATGAACTGATTAAATTAAATCAAATAGAGTGAATATTATCTCTGGACAAATTTTCATGATCCTATTCTTGAAGGTCATCATTACTAATTAGTCTACAAAGCAATCAATGTCTAAAATCAGACTTCTGAGGTCTAAAAATCCAATGTGAACTTGGGATAAGATGCACAAATTTCCTCACAATGATATCCCACGTATTATAATAGGAAAAAATTATAGAAGTAAAAATTTATCATCACACTATATATTAGTGATTTTAATTTATTTTTCATGTGTATATCATTCATTTTAGCAAAAAATCTGTGAATCTATTAAAATATTTAGACCTTGGATGATACAACTAATTCTAAGTAAATACGAATGCCAAACTATTTTCTTCTCATAGCAGATAGGCATAAAAGATCCACTTGCTAGTTGTCTTTCAAACAAAAGAAAGATTTTAAATATATTTTAATGAACTATCATTTTATGAATTTAATCAAATTAATCTTGAATGTCACCTACTAATTAAAATTTTTATGATATCTAAGTATAATTATTTTAAGTTTGGTATATCAGACTATGTAATCTGTCTATCCAAAGACATTGCTCATATTTTAAGTAATTTTTAATTGTATCATCAAAACAGATGGTCTGAAAACCCTGCCAAAATGTCCACATTTCTTTCAACCTATGCTCTATTGATAATATCAACAGACTTGAAAACTTGTTTCACATTAGCAATTAAATTTCTGTATTTTGCTACAATCTTCATTGTGTTGTTCAACTGAAAGTGACTATGTATGAGGTAGCAATTTAACAAGAATCACTTTTATAGGTAGACAGTTTAATATTTTTAATATTGAATAAGAATTTTCTATGTGATAGTAAAAATTTTACCAAAAAAGATCAAAATTTTTGGCATTTAAAATATAAAGTTCTCATAAAAATGAAAAAAATTATTATGTAACTATATAGCAATAAAATAATTCAATATAAAGATCTAACAATGATCAAATAGAATCTATGAAAGATTGGTTACAATGATTGAAAAGCTGTTCACCAGACATAATAAAACTTTACCTTTGACTAAAACCCACTCTGTTAAAGGGGGTCACGCCCAGCAGTGCTCAGGGGTTACTCCTGGCTCCATGCTCAGAAATTGCTCCTGGCAGGCACAGGGGACCATATGGGGCACCGGGATTCGAACCGATGACCTTTTTGCATGAAAGGCAAATGCCTTACCTCCATGCTATCTCCCAGGCCCTAGACCTTAATCTTAATGAGGATATTTTGACTATATTCTTCCTTATCTCAGGCTATTTACCACTTGCCTATGGTGAAAAATTTCAGTGTTATCTGATGCTGTTTATATTTTCATGATTATGTCATCCCATTCTGTGACATTAAATATAATCTCCAATATGCTTTCAGATGTAAACCCTAATTCATTAGTTTGTAGACACTATGGCTTACAGAGTTGTTTATAAGACAGTTATTTCTGACTTATAATATTCCAACACCACTCCCATCACCAGAGTAGCATTACCTCCACCCTTGACATCAGTTTTCTACTTTCCTTGAAGGCTGGCCATGGGTAAATAAGAATATTTTACTTAATTTTTTCTTGGCACCACGAAATGATCATTAAATTATTGAAATAAAACTTCAGTAAAAGATTGTGAAAATTGTCTTATATTACAATTGGATCTTATGTCATTATTTGAAGGTCTACCAAATTGTATTGACCCATATTAAGCCATAGTTGAGTGTTCTGTGATTAATTTAGTTTGTTGAGCTTCTGTGGCTCCTATAAAAAAATTGACATTTAATTTTGAGTATTCCTACTGAGAAATTTGTACCAAAATTATGGGTTGTGCAGGGTCATGTTCATAGCTGAATAGTCCTCAGCTTTGAGCATCTGTTGAGGTGGGCTGATGATCTCATATAGTGACAGTGGTGATTTGTCCCTGGAGTCAACTGCTTCCACAAACATGGCAGAAGACTCTGGATCATGGGTATACATACTGAGACTTCTGGAAGTACAGATATATGTGGGAAAAGTCTCCGTCTGGCTTCAAATTGTGCCCAGAGATGTCAGCCAGAAAACCAGCATATCTGGTATTTGTTGATGGCTAAGAGTTCTGCCTATTATTTAATTTTAAAATCATTAAGGAGCCAAGAATGAAATAGCAATGTCCCCAGTTGTTACCTTTCCCCCTACTTCCTGCCTATCTTACCTTGATAGTGAGACCATCTGGGAGGGGTCTGTGGTTTGTGGTTGGTAATCAGAGTGGCCTGGGGGAAGGGTGAAAGAGAGACTCAGCAGGAGAAGCAGGAGGAAGACAGAGCAGGTAGAGAAGAGACTCCAGTTGGGTGCAGAGGAGCAAGAGAAATGATGGTTGACTTAAAGGCCATGTCAAAAGTATTACATGGTGGTTGTAATAAAGTTCTTTGTCTCATATAATTTCATCTGACTGCTGTGGATCATTTCCTCACCATTATCCTGAACTTAAAGACCCGCCAAGACATAGAAGCTGCAGGTACTGGGCCACACCATCCATCCACCCATGCACTACAAGGACTTTATAACTAATATTTAATACAACACTCAGTTTTTTCTTCACATTTTGTTAATGCACTCTGAACTCTTTTATTTTATTTATTATTATTATTTTTTTTTTTTGGTTTTTGGGCCACACCAGGTGATGCTCAGGGGTTACTCCTGGCTATTAGCTCAGAAGTCACTCCTGGCAGGCACGGGGGACCATATGGGGAACCGGGGGATCGAACCGTGGTCCGTCTTAGGTTAGCGCAGGCAAGGCAGGCACCTTACCCCCAGCGCCACCGCCCGGCGCTGAGCTCTTTTAATTTTTTATATTATTTGTAAATGGAATTTCTCAAAGTAAAGGCAATGTTTTAGAAAATAAATCAACTAAACTGACACTTTCAGCTTTAATATAGTGTTTAAATGCATAGAGTATTTTATATTTTAGATGTCTCCTTTGACTATTCTGAATTGCAATGATGAAACAGTAAAACTGTGAGTACGCTTGTGAGTATATATGGGTGTGCATGATGCATGATTATATGTGTGCATCATTGTTGACTGATATTAAACTAATCAGCCTTTGTGTTGTTTATATTTAATGAAGAAGATATTTTCAGAATATAAAAAATAGCAATAAGATAGATAATAATTAGGAATTTGTGTTGCTGGTAGGACCATGGTCTAGGGAAATCTTTTTTATTAGGCAACATCTGAGCTTAGATATATAATTAAGAAAAAGAAAGTCATAAATTTATCTACACAAAAACAATTTAAGTAGATGTAATTGCAAGTGCATATACACTGAGAATGAAGCACATTAATTCTGTAGTTCAATATAATTACTTTTAATTTTTTGAATAATTTTATTATTTTTTATTTATAACATTCCCTTCTTTAATGATTCTTGTCATGTTCTTAAATCTATTCTAATTACTCATTTAAGTTTTAAAGGTTCTCATATTATTTAGACAATTATTTTATACTTTATAGAGCATTGACATGAGTTTATGTTTAACATGCTTAAAGATTTCTCAGTAAAATATATGCAGAGATAGTTACTAAGGATTATTATATAAATCTCTTATACGAATTAAATTTTATGAAACTTGACAAAACAATATAGTTAAAGATCTAGAGAGTCTTAAAAAACTATGTCCCCACCTTACACCTATAAATGTTAACTCTTTTACATTAACAAATTATATTTTTCATAATAAATGAATCTGAATTTTATAGACCATCTGAAGAACAGTATAGACTGTTACTATATGAAGGTAAATTTCAAGTATTTTTATTTAATTTTATTAAAAGAGCATGTATCATAGGGGTCAGAGCAATAGCACATGGGGTAGGGCATTTGCCTTGCCTGTGGCCCACCAGGTTCCATCTCCAGCATC
>PVKC010034272.1:0-13755 GCA_004027635.1 Crocidura indochinensis | reverse complement strand
TTTTTTTTTGGGTCACACCCGGTAGTGCTCAGGGATTACTCCTGGCTCCATGCTCAGAAATTGCTCCTGGCAGGCACGGGGGACCATATGGGGCACCGGGATTCGAACCGATGACCCTTTTGCATGAAAGGTAAACACCTTACCTCCATGCTATTTCCCGGGCCCAGACCAGGAATTTTAATGTAATTAAATTTAATGGCTGAATTTGATCTTCAAGTGCCATTGGTAGCAAGGATCTTGGGTTCCATGAGGTGCCAGGCTTGAGATTGTGGCCCTTTCCTTAGAGTGAGCCACCTCCCCTACCTGGCAGCTGGCATTTCTGGGGTTTTGTTTTGTTTTGGGGCAGCACCAAAACACCCCCAGCTGTTTCTCCAACATCTTGCACTTCTTTGCCTCGCACCTTCTCCTTCCCCAATGGTCCTTCTGATTTCTTTTCAGGGAATGACCTAGCAGGCCAAGCCAGTCTCTGCTGCCCCCTGGCAGGCCTCAGCCTTCGCCAGCTCACAGAAATGCCCGAGTGATAGCTGGAGTGATAGCACAGCAGTAGGGCATTTTCCTTGCAAGCAACTGACCTGGGACGGACCCAGGCATCCCCCGAGCCTGCCTGGAGTGATTTCTGAGCATAGAATGAAGTAACCCTTGAGCGCTGGTGGGTGTGGCCCAAAAACCAAAAGGAAAAAGAAAAGAAAAAAATGGGGCTGAAGAGATAGCACAGCAGTAGGGCATTTGCCTTGCATGCAGCTGACCCAGGACAGATGGTGGTTCAAATCCCAGCATCCCATATGGTCCCCTGAGCTTGCCAGGAGCAATTTCTGAGAACACAGCCAGGAGTAACCCCTGAGCGCTGCCAGGTATGACCCGAAAACAAAAAAAAAAGAAAGAAAAGGAAAAAAAAAAATGCCTGAATGAGCCTTAAAATGACCCAATGGAACTTGTTCTCATTTCTGAGTGTCTTATGACCACTCTGGGATTCTGCAATTCCTGTTCAAAACTTAGCCAAGACCTACCTGCATGACAGGCAGCTGTGCCTATCTTGCCAAATGTCCTCAGAGTGTATGTATCATGTAGCTGGATCCTCCCGTGCACCTCAGTGAAAGTCTCAGGCAGCAGAAATGGGAGAGTCCCATGAGGTTTGCCAGCAATAGGACTTAGTGCAGCTTTACCACGGAGAGCTGCTTAAGAATTACCAGTTTTCTTTCTTTCTAGGATCCTTGTTTTTTAAGAGCAATGTTGACTTTGTTTTTGTTTGGGGGCCACACTCAGTGATGCTTAGGGATTACTCCTGCCTCTGCACTCGGGAATCACTCCTTGCAGTGCTTATGAGACTAGATAAGGTACTGGGGAGCACCTGACCTACTGTGCTATCTTTCCAGCCCTAGGAAAGTTGATTCTCTTCAAGACAAAGCACCTTTGTGCTTTGGGGAGATGGCTCAAAGGTCTGAGCACAAGCTTTGCCTATGGCAGCCCTGTTGTTAGACCCCAGCACCACATGGTCCTCTGAACACTGTACTGATAGTAGCTCCCAAGCCCTACCAGGTGTGCTCCAATTTACATATGTATTGATCGGAACATACACCTCATAATTGAGACTTCAATATGTTTTTAGGAAAGGGAAATAGTTAGAATGATCTGCATAGTGTGTACATAAAATGAGAATTGTGGGGGCCAGAACAAAAGTGTAGAACAAAAAGGGCATTTACCTTGCATGTGTCTAACCCAGGTTGCATCCCCAGCTTCCCACATGGTTCCCTCCCCCAGCATTGCCAGGAGTGATTTAACTACAGAATCAGGAGTAACCCCTGAGTGTGACCTAAAAACCAAAACCAAGCCAAAATAAAGAGAATTGTGTACGTTTATTTTTAGAAGTTCAAGCAGTTCTAGGGGAGTTGTAAATACAGTGACCCCCACTCAGCATGTGGTGGGGTCATACAAGCCTTTCTCCCTGTGCTCTGATTCGCTGAGGGCTGACATGATAGAGTTCCTGAGGAGGAACTGGGATGTACTTCCAACAGAAACTAAACATACTTAAGTTTTCTGTGAATTCATTTAGAAAGAAAACCAAACAAAGGATGGCACCTGAGAGACTTAGTTTCCTTCTTAATTTTTGAGGGCGTGAGTGAGCCTTACCCAGCAGTGCTCAGGGCCTACCCCTGGCTCTTTGCTCAGAAGTGTCCCTGGTGGTTCTTGGGGAACCATATGTGGGGCCCAGGTCAGCAAGATGTAAGGCAAGTGTTTTATCTCCTGTAATATTTATCAGACCTGAGAGAATAGTTTTTTTGTTGTTTGAATACTGCCTAACCAGGCAGTATTCATGGCTTACTCCTGGCTCTGTCTGCAGTGATCTCTTTTAAGTGGAATTTGGGGTCCCTGCGTGGTGCTGGGGATCAAACCCAGGTCAACCATCTGTCATACATGCACCCTACCAACCGGCTGTACTATATCCAGGTCAAGAATAGTTTTTTTAGGGGGCTGAGGCATAGCACATCACCTTTGTCTTGCACATGGTCGATTTGGGTTCGATTCCTGGCATCCCATATGGTCCCCTTGTACCATCAGGAGTGATTCCTGAGCACAGAGCCAGGAGTAACCCATGAACACAGTTGGATGTGACCAAAATCAAAACAAAACAAACTAAAGTTTCTTCAACACAAAAGAGATTATTTCCCAGAAACTTGAAAATTCTGGAAGATTTATGAAAACTCCATGGAAGGAAGCTTGGTTTCTATCACTGGTGTTTCCCTTCCTGGCAGCCTCCCTGCTTCACTCCCCGCTTCCCCCTTAGACAAGGGATTAGCACATTTGCTTGTTTTTGTTTTGCTTTGCTTTGTCTTTGGTGGGGGAGGGGGGGCATACCCAGTGGGACAGTGCTCAGGACTTACTCCTTCTTTGGATTTTGGTCTGGTGGTTTCTCAGGGTATTCCTGGTTCTTCACTCAGGGGTCACCCCTGGCAGGGTTCAGGGGCCCGTATGGAATTCTGAGGCTCTAACTTATTTCTCTGGTTTTCTTGGGCCTTAACTCCTGGCTCTACACAGGGGAGCTGGGGGAGGTCACTCATGGCAGGCTCAGGGGACTCTACTGTATTAACATTCTGTCCCCTTGTTTTCTTATTTTTATTTGTTAGTGCTTAAAATTGTATCTGGCTGTGCTGAAACTTTTCTCTTGGTTCTCTGAGTTCACACACCCAGGGGCTTAGTATGTGCCCCCCCCCCCCAATCCCCACCTCCACTTCTGCTTTCCAGGGCTTGGGACACCAGCGAGTCCTGGGGCACCCAAATTTCTCCTCCCTGCGGCTGTGGGCAGCTCAGGGATTAAGAGGGTTCTCCTGAGTGCCAGCTTAGACACACACAATACAAAGGCAAAGGCCTTGGCCTTAAGGATCTGAAACTTAAACCCCAGTCATTCAGTGTTTGTTTTTATTGTTTGCTGGTAAACTGTATTGCCCTTTTACTTTACAAGAATATAAACCAACACTATATATTCCATTTCAAAATAGATTATTGAAGTTTCCCTCTATTGCCTGGTGACAGACGGATAGATAGATGACGCCCATTTGAAGGACACTTTAAAGAAATTTGGAACAATTGAAATATAATCCGAAGCATTTCCCTGTCGCCCTCTTCAAGGCTACTTTGTCTACCACTTCACCCCACCCGCCTGCCCGCAGCCCCTCCATCTCAGCCCTGCTCCAAACATTTCCACACTGGCTCTTCTTGCCCTCTTCCTGGCTGTGCTTTGTCCCAGAGCCTTCTGGGGGCCTTTCCCAGGAACCTAGCCCAGTCCTTTGACATGTTTGGCTGCCCCATTGCCCAGCACTGCTTCCTTACCACCCCTAAATGGTCCTCTTTGCCTATGCCCTCCCCCATGTTGTTGTCTCCATCTCCTGTACCTTGTTTCTTGCCCCCACCCCCACTTTTTTGAGGGCCACACCCTGCAGTGCTCTCTGGGGTGTCAGGGATTGAACCCAGGTCAGCTGCAAGTGCTTTACCTCGCTCCCTATCCCTGTGCCCCCATGAAACACAGGAAACAGTGCTCAGATTCTGGCGCTCTTGGCTCCTGACTATCCCAGGCTAGCATGACTTTCTGTTAACTTTTTGTTTGTTTGTTTTATGGTCATACCTGGAGGGCACTCAGGGGTTACTCCTGGCTCTGAGCTTAGAAATCACTCCTGGCAGGCTCGGGGGACCACATAGGATGTCGGGATTCAAACTACAATCTCACCTGAATCGACTGCCTACAAGGCAAATGCCCTGCCACTGTGCTCTCTCCAGCCCCTTCTGTTAATTTTTTTTTTTTTTTTGGTTTTTGGGCCACACCCGGCGGTGCTCAGGGGTTACTCCTGGCTGTCTGCTCAGAAATAGCTCCTGGCAGGCACGGGGGACCATATAGGACACCGGGATTCGAACCAACCACCTTTGGTCTTGGGCGGGCTGCTTGCACTGTGCTGTCTCTCTGGGACCTTCTGTTAATTATTTTGATTGATTGAGTGATAGGTTGATTTTGTGGGGGTGGGAGTTGGGCCACACCCAGCAGTGCTCAGGGATTGCTTCTGACAGTCACTGGAGAACTCTATGTGGGGCTGTGGATTGAATCAAGCTTGGCCCTGTGCAAAGCAAGTGCCTTAACTTCCTGTTCTATCTGACTGGCCCTTGCAGTCTCTTTCTTATCACTCTTGAATGTGGAGTTGCACTCAGAGGCAAGAACAGAGAGAGTGGAGTCAGAGGGGTGGCAACCCCCCCCCCCAATTTCGCCACCCTACTGATGTGAGCAGCTCCCACTGTCTGTCCCATGCAGAGATGCGAGGCTTAGAGTTCAAATGAGGGTTGAATGTGCCTGACCCCAGCTCAGTCTCCTGAGTATTGCTGGTAGCTGCTGGAGCCCCACGGGTATTGCCTGGACCACCTGGAAAGTCTCTACCATTGCAGGGTGTGAGCATCTCCAATGCCCTAGCCCCTGGCACTAAGGTGTAGGCTGTATCAGCTGAGAATCACTGTCGGTTGCCCAAAGCACCACATGGATGAGTCTAGTAAAAAGAACAAGAAAAATGTACAAACTGGTTGCAATAGTTGGTTGTTTTCTCCTCCACACAAACATCTGCTGAAGGGAACCTTTCTCAGCTTGCCGGTCCACGTCTGATTCTCTCTCCAGTAACCCCCTCTATACCCTGTGATCTGTAGCCAGCCTTTCCCAGTGCCCCTGGTTTGTTTTCTTGTTCCTCTCACTTCCTCTCACTTGTCTCACAGAACTGGGCCTAGTGCTTGTGGATGGGTGCTATGCTGTGGTGGTTGGATATATGGTGTAGCTAACATGGAGGAGGGGCTGGTGCGGAAAGGAGGAGCAGGCCTTGGGCAGTGGAGCAGGAGCTGGAGCAGAGTACAGATGACTGCGGGCTGGCCTGGGCCAGGAGCCAGTAGTTGATTGTGGTCACTCCATTGCCGGAATGTACTTAAAGGCTCAAGCGACCGGATCAGGCGTCAGGTGACTACTGAGCAGCTCCTGAGTGACCTCAGGAGTGTCCCAAGAACCCTCCCCTCCAAGGGGTTTAGTTTTCCAGGCTGGCCTGAGGGAGCCCCATGGAGGTGTGTCCCAGGGGAGCCCAGGTCAAGAGGACACACTCCTCAGAATGTGGAAAGGCTTCCCACCTTCTATATACCCCCACACCTGTGGCTTTGCCCATGTTTTCACGTGACATGACAGATGGAGACATGATCCTGGGGATCACCTCAGGCTCCCAGAGAGGCCTGGGGTCCTTCCTGCCTGGAATCAGCTAAGGACTCAGTGCAGAGGGCAGACAGAGATGAGAGTTTGGACTTAGTGATAATCCCCCAACACCCTGAGCCTCGAAGCCACTAGCTTAGATGGTGATTTCTGTGTGGGGCCTGTGTGGAATTTGAGGGGTGCAGGGCTCCTGTCTTGTGAGATCCAAGGTCCCAGAACACAGGGAGCTTTGTCCCTGCTTCTCTATCATCTCAGCCTGAATGACATAGATTCGAGGCTTGGGCCAGAGATATAGCGCAGAGTAGGGCGTTTGCCTTACATGCTGCCAACCCAGGATGGACCCGAGTTTGATTCCTGGCATCTCATATGGTCCCTTGAGTTTGCCAGGAGCAATTTCTGAGTATAGAACTAGAAGTAACCCTTGAGCGCCATCAGGTGTGGCTCCAAAACAAAACAAAAAGCGTAGAAGCCTACTAAGCTCAATAAACAAAAGCAATAGCACAGGAGGTTCAACTAGCTAAGTAAACTCTCCAGGCTCTTCCCCTCTTTCCTGGCATGAAGATGTGGGGTGCAAGGGAAGAAAGAAGGAGGTATGAAATGGGACTGAACCTTTGGACTGTGACCCAGATCTGCAGGATGACACCTTCTCTGCTTCCTCCCTAGAGCTGGAACACGGCAGGTATTGGGGAGACACTGACTGAGGACCTGCCCACCTTCAGCCTCACGCCACTCGAGTACATCAGCAATGTGAGCACATCTCAGCCTCCTTCCTTGCCATGTGCTCCCACGGGTCTGGTCCTTTGGGGTGACTGGGCATCACCCCTTGGCACTGCTTTTATTCTGTTTTCAAGTTCTGGGGTTTGGGTATGCCTGGTGGTCCTCAAGAGTCACTCCTGGCTTTGTGCTAGGTGTTGTCTCCCTGCAGGGCTGGAGGCACAGGGCAATGCTGGATGGAGTCCAGGCCTGCTGCATGCACTGTATGTGCTCAGCCCAAGCCCTCTTCGGTCTAGCCATTGCTGTCTAATCCCTGTCCTCATCTAGGGCTGGAAGGAGACAGAACTGGCTTCTGGTCAGCAGCTGATTGGGTGACCCACCCCCCACTGCTCCTTGTCTCACACTGAGGGTCAGTCACCACAGGATGAGGCTTTGACTCGGAGGACCGGCTGGTTTTATGTTATTGTCTGCCTCACTTCTCATGAGCTCTTTCCTGGCTAGCCCCATGCGGTGTGCCACAGGCTCTACAGGGGCTGACAGAGAGCTGGTCCAGTCCTGCAGTGGGAATGAGGGCTAGGTCCTCTGTCACCCCAATATCTGCGTGACATTTGCTGCCTCATTTTCTTTTTGTCTTGTTTTGGGGCCATACCTGGGAAAGCTCAGAGTTCACTTACTCCTTCTATGCTTAGGAGTCACTCCCAGCAGGAGCTGGGGGACCATCTATAGGATTCCAGGGATCAAATCCAGGTCTTCCCCATATAAGACGAGTGCCCTGCCCACTGAACTCTCTCTTTGGCTCCTCCGTCGCTTAGTACTAATTGTGAAAAACTGTGGGCAGGTACTGACTGCAACTGGGCACATGTCATTTTCCTGCCCAGGGTCTCCAGGGTCGTTCTGTGAGGCCATCTCCATCTCTGCCTTCTGCTCTGCTACCGTAAGTCATGACTCTCTGAACAGTGAGGAAGGAGTATCTTAGGTCAGCATCCTGCTCCCTTCATGGAGACGGATGCCTTGACAATCACTCTCACTGTCCTCAGTTCCTGGGGCCTCAGCTTTTGTCCTGGGTCTGATCCTTACAGATGAGATGGTGATATGAAGGCTGGTCTCTGCTGCCTGCAGGAAGGATCTTATTTTTAGCCCCGGACACTATAGCACCATTGCCATTAATTTGGGGAAATGGTGCTGCTGGAAGAACATAAGCAGTGATGGGATTGGCCTGAGATCCTAAACTAGAGGACCGTGGCCTGAGACCCACAGCCTCACTGAGCCCAGGCAGCCTAGGCCTTCTGGATCCAGTGAGCTGATCCAGGTCACACCATGATAATGGTGGGATGCCAGCCTCTGCCATTGGGACCTTAGAACTCATCACTCTTCTGAACCCCATCACTGGCCGGGAGGAAAAGAGGAGACACACCGGTAGGAAGGAAGGAGGATAAAGTACTGCTTCCTAATTGCTTTCTGGAAAAACTCACAGGCGGCGCTCCTGAGGGAGCAGAGCCTGGGAATCTGCACCCCAGGGATCTCAGCTCCTCCTCAGAGGCTGATTGCTTTGACCATCTGGAGTGTCAAAATGTGTCTCTAAAGGAGCCTTGCCTTGTCAGCACAGTGGGGATGGCCTGGCTAGAAGGCTCTTCTACTGATCATAGGGGTCCCAGGCAGAGGTATCCTTGGAGCCGGGGCTCAGGGACAGCCTGTGAGTGCAGTTGGCTGGAGAAAAGCTTTCCCTCTGTGGTATCCACTGCTACACTCTCTTCTTTCACCTCTGTCCTGTGTCTGTCCAACCCAGACGCCACAGTTGAGAAATTTGAAATGGCCAGATTGGAGAGAAAATGCTAGAGGGAAGTCTGCTGCCTTTAAAGAAATGTCCTCCCAAGAACATGAACCCGAGAAGCCTAAATGCTGCACTACCAGAGGTGCTGCCCAGCCTGGTGACTGATGAGGAGCAAGTCGAGCAGCTGTCCCCCCATCTTTGGTCACTAACAATGCTGGGCACTGCTGGCCAAGAGCATTGTGTCTCCCCATATGCCTGCTTGGGCTGTTGGGGAAGAGAAAGAATATGAGAGTGAAAACCAGGCTGGTCTTGGTACCCTGCGACCTCCGATTGCAGCTGACTCCAAGTCCATCTTGCTCTTATTCAAAATCTTCATGATCAGAATATACTGTTGTGGGTGTGGGGGCACACCTGACAGTGCTGAAGGACTGCTCGTTGCTCTGTGCTCAAGGGACCAGAGACGGAACCAAATTTTCTACACACAATGTGCAAGGCACACATCGTGTGCTCATCAGATCTTGGATCAAAATCTCTCTAGCCCCAGAGCAACCAATTTTTAGCAGTTGCAATTAAAGAGGGGAGAGGAGATATTGCTTTATTTGTTTTGGTGTTTGGCCTGTACCGATTGGTATTCAGGATTACTTCTTGCAGTGGGTTGGGGCCCATATGGAATGCCCAGGATTGAATTCGACTCAGCTGTGCACAAGGCAAGCACCCTCCCTGCTGTGCTGTAGTTCTACCATCCTTTTTAATTGAGATTCCAATTTGCAGCACTATTAATGGTTTCTCATATAAACAATTCCAACACCACACCCATCACCATTGTACCCATCTTTCTCCCCAAGGATCCCAATGCCCCTAATTCAGCTGTGGGGGTCAGTTCTCTCGCTGTGTTGCCTTTGGCCTTTAATTGCTCCCTTGCTGTGTCTCTTTAAGTCCCACATATCTGAGATTATTCTGTGTCTGTTCCTTTCCTGACTGACCTCACTCAGCATCCAGTTCCATCCATGTCCCAGAAAGGTCGGGGCTGCATTTGCCTTAGCCCAAGCGGTGTTGACAACTGGCATTCTCCATTCTCCTCTCTTTTCTCCTAGATCGGCCAGTACATCATGTCCCTCCCACTTAATCTCGAGCCTTTTGTGACTCAGGAAGACTCGGCCCTGGAGCTGGCGTTGCATGCTGGGAAGCTGCCCTTTCCTCCTGAACAAGGTGAGTGCACTCGGCTAAGGACCCCACTCCTGGCTGAGCCCAGTTCCTGAAGTGTCTGGACATGCCCATCTCCCGACACCCACCAGGGAAGGTCTGGGTCACTCTTCAGAAATGGTGAGGAAGAGAGATTGGGCCAGCCCCAGAAGCTTCTGTCATAGAACAAAGCTCACAGGGGTCACCCGCGGAGTGCATGCCCTTGTCTTTGGCAGAACATGAGTCTTGGTCTAAAGGGGGTGATGTGTTTCCAGTGCCCCCAGGATCCTGGATTTCTCTCCATGGGCAAAGAAAAACCTGAATTAACACCCAGATTTGAACAGAGGCCCACAGTTTGTAGAATTAGATACGTGACATCCCTGAGGGGATGAGCCAAGGGAAAAGGCCAAGTGGATGGGGACAGAGTTCAGGGTTATAGTACTGGCATTGGATGCAGCTGACCATTTGCTGGCCCCTATCCTATTGTTGGCACCATACTTTCCCCCAGAACAGCAGTGAGAGTGACCTCTTATACTTCTACTTCTGACCGCAGCACCTCTTCAAGAAAGACAAAATACAAATTGGTTGGTAAAAGATTCAGCTGCTTAGGCCAGAGCGATAGGATAGTAGTATCTTGGTAGTTCTTGCACACAGCTGACTGGATTTGATCCCCAGCATCCCATTTGGTCCCTTGAGCACTGCCAGGAGTGATCCCTGAGTGTAGAACCAGGAGTAAACCCCAAGCTCTGCCTTCTATGTCCCCAAAACAAAAAATTCATCTGCTCAAGAGAAAGTACCGGGGGCCGGGTGGTGGCGCTGGAGGTAAGGTGCCTGCCTTGCCTTGTGCTAACCTAGGACGGCCCGCGGTTCGATCCCCCGGTTCCCCATATGGTCCCCGGTGCCTGCCAGGAGCAACTTCTAAGCGAATAGCCAGGAGTAACCCCTGAGCGTCACCGGATGTGGCAAAAACAAAAAAACAAAACAAACAAAAAAAAGTACCAATCTGAAAAAAAATAAAATTGCATCCAAAGATCATTGCAGAAATGCAAGGTACCCCAGCTTGTGAACAGATGAATAGCCGGGGCTGTGTCACTGCCAGGAGAGGCAGAACCGAGCCATGAGGGCAGTGGTAAGTGCAAAGAGCTCTCCCTAGATAAACTTGTGTTAGGAAGACAGAAATGCAGAGCGTAGCAGCTTATGTTAGGGGAATAGAAATATCATTGGACACAGCCAGAATCCTAGTCTGTGCTGCCTCTGGGCAGGGGGAGAGGATGTGAGAGAGGGATGAAGGGCATTTTTCACTTTTCTTTATCACCTGGAAAAAAAAATACTGGGAGAGGCTGTGCCCAGGGTTGTCTCACAGCTGTTCTCAGTGAAGTGGGCCTGTGGGGTCTTTGAGGATAGGGTGCAGCATTTGTTCTGTGGTGCTCGTATCCACCAGGGCCACTGTGGTGGTGCTCAGGGCTTCACTGGGTGGTGTTTAAGGAGCATGTGATGCTAGGAATTGAACCAGCATGCACCTCATGCAAGGCCAGTGCTCTGACTACTATACTGACTCTGGCTTAATCTGGAAATTGTGTTTTGTTTATTTTGCCATACCAAGTGATGCTTAGGGTTTACTCCAGACTCTGCACTCAGGAATCACTCCTAGCAGTACTCAGGGATATCCCAGGGGATATTCCAGGGGATAAGGGTATGGGATGCCAGGGGTTGAACCTGGTCAGCCACAAGTGTGCAAAGCAAGTACCCTGCCTGCTATGGGATTGCTCTGGCTCAGATATTTTTCAGTATTATGAAGTTAATACTAATTATTCTAAACCTGTCGTGGTAATTCTTTTGTTTGGTTTTTGGGCCTTACCCAGCTTTGCTCAGGGCTTACTCTTATTTTTTTTTTTTTTTTTTGGTTTTTGGGTCGCACCCGGCAGTGCTCAGGGGTTACTCCTGGCTCCATGCTCAGAAATTGCTCCTGGCAGGCTCGGGGGACCATATGGGGCACCGGGATTCGAACTGATGACCTTTTGCATGAAAGGCAAACGCCTTACCTCCATGCTATCTCCCGGGCCCCTGGGGCTTACTCTTGATTCAACTCAGGGGTCACTCTTGGCTGTGCTCCAGGGACCATATTTGATGCTGGGGATGGAACCTGGGTCAGCTTTGTATAATGCCAGTACCTAACCTGCTGTACAATCTCTCAGGCCATAGGGTTCTTTTTGTTGTCACTCCTCTCCCCTACTACCCCCTACTACCCCCTTCCTCCTATACTGCATTCGTTCCCAGTGCTGGTCCTCACTCTCCTGCTAATCATTTGACATCGGTGATTAATAATAGTCTGGTCATTCTCTGGAATCTGTAGAATAAGTATCCCAGAGCCTGGCTGTTCCTCCTGCCATGACTCCCTTCCTGTGCTCTCTGAGTTTTCCCTCCTTCTGCTTCTGACATCCCACATGTGAACCACTGGCTCCAGTGGGCTCAACTTCCCTGTGACCTTCTTTCCCCTCGCAGGAGACGAGCTACCTGAGCTGGACAACATGGCTGACCACTGGCTGGGCTCGATCGCCAGGGCCACCATGCAGACCTACTGTGATGTCATTCTCCAAATCCCCCAGCTGACCCCGCACTCCACCAAGCAGCTGGCCACTGACATCGGTGGGTACCCAGGATAGGAGGTGGGCAGCCAAGTCCTCCCAACATGCCAGGAATCCTGTACATGGTTCCACTGAGCTCCAGCAGGGATTTGGGGTAAATCTGAAAGCCAGATTCCCTAGGGGCTGACACCCAGACATCTGTCATGTCTCAGGGACCTGGTGGATCAGGAGAGGAGCTAGAGGGAGGAAGCAGGTGCTGCTTCCTTAGTAGGCTTTGTTTGCAGAATTCTCTCAGGGTACCCTGACCTGCCAGGTGCCAGCCCACCCTTCTCCATACCTGCCATCTCCCTCCATCTCCCTAGCTCCACAGGGACCTGGTGCTGTCAGGTGGCAGTGCAGGTCAAAGGGGCCCCAACTTCTGCCCCTCTGGCTGCTGTCCTGGGGAATCTCACTGCCCCATCCCATTGTCTATAGTTGTGGTTTTGGTTTTAGAGCCACAACTGTAGGTGCTCAGGGGCTACTCTTAGTTTTGGGCCCTGCAGAGGGGAGCCTTGGTGCTGCTTTCTGCCTGCAGAGCTTGTGCCCACCCAGGTTTGTTCTCTGCAGCCCTATGGGCTCTTTGGTAGTAGTTAAGAGCTCAGGTGTTCCCTGACCCCTTGGAGTTAGTTCTCCATGTGGTCACTAATGTGGGCAAGGAGTGGGCCAGGAACTAAGGTGTCTTGTGGAGAGCTCTGACAGGCGCTGAGGGTCTGTGTTGAGGGTCTGGACTGAGGGTCAAGGTTAAGCACATGCTGAGAGTATCAGCTGTCAGGTAACAAACCAAATCTGCACCATGTTAGAATTCCTGACTTGAGCCTTGGACCTCCTGTCTGCATAGCTTGTGCTCAATCCTTCACTCTAGTCTCCTGAATCCTACATGCCCAACACCCCGAACACAGCCCTGAGGGTGGAGTAGGTTGGCAACATTGGGGGCAGCTGTACTGTTTGCTCAGCTTACTTGTGGGGATTTGTCTGCTGAGCTTTGTTTCCACCCCAGACTACCTGATCAATGTGATGGATGCCCTGGGCCTGCAGCCGTCCCGCACACTGCAGAACCTTGCCACGCTCCTTAAGGCCAAGCCGGAGGGTTTCCTTCAGGCTAGTAAGGGCCTGCCACGCCGCCTCGTGTCCACTGTGGCCGCCATGCGTGGCATGGACCATTGACCAGCCCAGCCGCATGTGTGGAACTTGACAGATGGCACCCAAGGATCAGTGGAGCAGCTGTAAATCACAGAGTTTGTTTTTTGGCAGAGGATTTCCAGATGATTTGGTTGGTCTTTTTTTCCTTAATTTTTAAATGATGTAAGTAAAGACAAATGAAATAAGCTTGTCACTTGTTTTGGGGGGAATGTTGTGTGGGTAGACTTGGGAGGGGCAGTCTGTGGGCACAGCAGTGTAGACCAGCAGTGGTACATTGGACCGTTCTGTGAGGCAGCATCTTGGGGTTCTGGGGGTGCAGCCCTATTGGTCATCGAGAAACCCTGAGATGTATGGAAACAACGAAGTGTTGGGGTTTGCAGCTAGTCAGACATGCATGGCCTGTATCCCAACCCAACTCTCCCCATCCCGCCCCTTCTCCCAGCCCTCACCTGATTCCTTGTAACCAGATGTGCCTCCTGGTCTCTGCCCCCTACTTCTGGGGTTACTCGTGCAGACCAAGAACATCTCAATCAGAACAGGTACACACACACACACACACACAGAATGCGCTTCTCTCGTGCAGACCAAGAACATCTCAATCAGAACAG
>PVKC010034271.1:0-13760 GCA_004027635.1 Crocidura indochinensis | reverse complement strand
GCAAAGGATACCCTACTGCCATTCTCTATCTACTTCAGTTTTCTTGACTGAAAACTATTTTAACTATTAATTTTAACCTTTTATAAAACCATTGTTTTAACTATTTGTTCTTGATGATATCTGTAATATATATATATATACTGATATCTTGATGATATCAGTAAAATTTCTTATTACTGATCTTTAAAAATACAGATGGTTTAAATATTTCTCACAAGTTCTTAAATTTAAGAAATTCAAACTTGTTCACACTTGCTTTATAATAATTTACATTTATCTTCTCAACATTTGGTGTCATCATTTTTAAGCAATTTTGATAAATGTGTAGTGACATCATATTGTGGTTTTAATTTCTGTTTCTTTTATGTCTAAAAATGATGTAATTGATTCATATGTTTAATTTCATTTACACCATCTTCTGTGAAATTTCACTTTTATTTCTTTTCCTTATTCCTAATTAAATATATAGAAAATCTTTAGTGTTGAAAGGTAATATGTAGTCTAGATCTTATATTTCCTTTGTACATGTGGCTTAAATTTATTTTGTTATGTTTATTTCTTGCATGCTTGTATTTCCACCAAATTTGAATATTTCTTTTATACTGTCTATTATTTTATGAATAGTATTTTAAGTGTCAAGGCTAATAAATATTTTTCAAATATGTTAAATATGTATTAAATTTTACATTTTTAATGTCAGCACTCTATTTTGAATTAACTTTGTCTTAGATGTGTGATGTAAGTTAAAGCTCACGTTTTTTTCTTGGACTATAAATGCCCAGTTATACCATCACTACATGATCAAGAGCTGTTCTTCTTACATTGGCAAATATATATTCAATTAGTTTTATTTCTTAATTCTGTGCACTAAATAATTGATTTATGAACATATTACTCCCCATATACCAAACAGTTCTGTTGATAGTATTTGTGAAATATATATTAAATTCAAGTGCACTAATTTTACCCAGCTTTCTGTTATTTTCAAAATTGTTTCAAATACTCTACTTTACTTGCATTTCCATAAAAACTTTAGATTTGTCTTTATATATTTAGTTTTTATTTGAATAAGTATTATGTTAAATATTTATATTATTCATATTAGAACTTTATAATTATTTCAAGATATCTAACATATTTACTATATTGTGTTCAGTTCAATGAAAAGTTTATATATTAAAATATTTTTCTTTCATCAGTGTATTGCAGTTTTTAGCATATAATGCTCTTTCTGAGGATTTCTAGTGCTCAAATTTGAGCAATTTAAAAATATATAATATAGTATAATATTTTATATTATGTATATTATATACAGAAGTAAATAAATACATAATTACATATCATGTACATATAGTTATATAATGCATTATTCAATATATTATGTATTTCATTATGCATGTATTATATATAATGTATTATATTATATTATGTATTATAATGCTATGTACATAATATATTATACATATGTGTGCACATTATGTATAATTTAATATAACATGCATATACTATGTATATATTATATATTGTATAATTTAGTGTTTATTGCTAATAAATTACATTTAATTTTAATATTTATTTGGTGTCCTACACATTTAGGAACTAATGTGGTTTTTAATATATTTTGTTAGATTACTGGGCATTTTCACAAAGATTATAAGATCATCTACAAATAATGAGAATTTTATTCCTATTAATTGGTCTTTATATTTTTTTGCCATCTATCTCAAAGCATTAATAACATTGTTAGCACTTTTTAAAGTATTAGTACCAAGGTATCTCTGAACTCTTCATAATATTAATGGGAAACATTCAGTCTTCTATACCTATGCAAAATTATATGTCCATTTTCACATGCTCTTTCAAATAAAGATTAAGAACTTGAGTTCTATCATGAACTTGAGAGAAATTAAAGTTATTAATTTGTAAATTATTTCTACATAAATGTATAATCATGTGATATAAAAATTTATGAATGCATTGATATAATTATTGAATTTAATATTCAATAAGTCCTACTCAAAATTTTGTGTTGTGTTATAATTTATATTTTTGACAAATTACTTTATAATATTTGGTTAAGAATATTTTTGTTTATATTCATGTGTAACATTGGTCTGTAACTTTTTTTAGTTTGGTCTTTGTATCATATAAATTATAGCTTCATACTGAGAAGTGCTCCCTCCTGTTTTTTGGAAGAGATGTTTAGATTATTGTTAATCTCTAAACATTTAGTTGTTTCTCTAGAGAAATCATTTGGTCCTGCATATTTTAGTGAGTTTTAAATTATTTGGAACTATACAACTATGTATTTCATATTAGGTAAATAATTAAAATGTTTTTATTTTTAAAATTGATTTATTTTATTATAATGCCAGTTTTAAGGGTGTAAAATTAGTGACAGTATTTCTACTTCATAATGTTGATATATCTATGATATTGTACATTGTTTATTTCTGATATTTGACATTCATTTATGCTATCCCATTTTTGTCAGGTTTATTAAAGGTTTACCCATTTTGATATTTCCAAGAAATAAACTTGTTGATTTTCTTATTTAATTTTGTTTTAAATTCAAATTTGATTATTCTTATTATTTTTCTTCTTTTAGCTCATTTGTTCTTTTTCTAGGATTTAAGAATAAATTTAGGTATTGATTTACAATATTTGTTTTTTCTTTTTGTAATGTCATCACTGTGTGCTATATATTTTCTCTTAGCACTGATAGTTCTCTATATCTCATATCTTTTATATGCTTCATTTTCTTTCCAATGCAACAGGTCTTTTTAAGATGATTGAAATGGTTTATTACAAATTTATTTTTTTTTTTGGTTTCAAGTGGTTGGAATATAATCTACAACAGTTTTCTTATAAGTGAGTTCCTTATAAGTGAGTACCAACTAAAAGAAACTCAAAGAAAAGCACCCTACGACACATCCTAGTCACAATGACAAATCACAGATAGGGATAGAATACTGAAAGCAGCAAGATCAAAAAGGGGAAATTACATTCAAAGACATCCTTAAAATTTAAAGTAGAATTGTCACAAGAAACCTTCAAGGCCAGAGACATTGGTGGGATATAGTGACAAAACTCAACAAAATGAATGCTTCACCTATAATACTGCACCCAGCCAGACTCACTTTCAGGTTTGAAGGAAGTATACATGACTTCACAGATAAACAACAGCTCAGAAACTTTACAGACTCAAAATCAACCTTAAAAGAAAAATGAAAAGTTCTACTCTAAGACAAGAAAGACCAATAGACACAACAAACTACTACACTAAATCCCATGACACAAAATCCCATGACAATTATCTCTCTCAATATCAATGGTCTAAATGCACTGGTTAAGAGGCACAGAGTGGCTAAATGGGTTAAAAAGCTGAATCCAACATTTTGCTGCCTTCAAGAAACACATCTGAATAGTTACAACAAAACATAGACTCAAAATTAAATGCTGGAGGAAAATTATCTAAGCAAACAATTCCCTTAAAAAAGCTGGAGTGGCCATACTAATGTCAGATGACACAAACTTCAGACTCAGAAAAGTTGTAAGGGACAAAGATGGTTATTTCATACTAATCAAAGGATATTTTCAACAAGAAGAAATAACACTTCTAAACACATATGCACTTACTGAGGAGTCAGCAGCACATTTCATACAATTGTTGACAAATCTAAATAAAGATCTCACAATAACACAATAATAGTGGGAGACCACAACACTGCCCTGTCACCCCTTGATAGATCTACCATACTGAAACCCACCAAAGAGAAATGGAAGGAAAATTATGAAAGAGGAAAATTATATCAGTTTTATAATATGCAATATAATATTATATATAATATAATATTGTATAAAATATGTTTATGTTACATAAAATTCAAACAAGAATTTTTTGGGGTGGGGGAAAACCCAATGACGCTCTGGGATTGCTCCTGGCTATATACTCAGAAATCACTCCTGGCTAGGGGGACCATATGGGATGCCGGGAATTGAACCCAGATCTGTCCTGGACAGCCGAGTCAGAGGCAAATGCCCTACCTCTGTACTCTTGATCCAACCCCCAAAATTCTGCAGATCTATATACAGTTTGGAAATAAGTTCTCTAGAACATTCTTTTATTTTTTTTGGTGTGGGTGCATGGAAGGCAAATGCCCTACCATTGTGCTATCTCTCGGGCCCCTTAAAAAAGAATTTTTTTAATGTGTATTAAGAAGTTAAGTTTTGGTTTGAGCAGCAGAACAGCAGTAGCTTAGAAAAATATTGAGGAGTTGCAAGATGAGATGGAAGAATCCTCTAGAAAAAAATAAGCAAGATGGAAAGGAAGCTTGTAATAAGTTTATTTCTCAGCTCTCAATTATCTTCCATTAGTTTTCTATATGGTTTTATTTCAATACTATGCTGTTCTAATTGCTTTGGATGTACAGTATAGTTAGAAGATAGAATACTGATACTCCATTTTCTTTATTTTTAAATCTTACTTTACATATATTGGATCTTTTGTAATTACAAGTAAATTTTAGAATTGTAGTTTCTATTTCATGAAAATACTTTTAACCACACTTACAAATTGTACTGATTCAGCATATTGGTTAAAGCAAAATATACATCTTAATAATGTCAATTCTTTCAATCAATTAGCAATAAATACCTGTTCATCCTATGTCTTTACTTCTTTGAATTATACCTTTGTTGTTGTAGAACAGATTTTCACCTCTTGTTAGGTTTATTCACATATTTTAGACATTTTCCTCTAATATTAAATAGCACTTTATGAAAGAATACTTTCAATAGGTTATATAGCAATTATAATAATAACTAAGTTCAATATGACTAAATAATAAATCAAAATATAAACCCTAAAATTTAGCTGTATTATTTTGTATGTATTTAGTTATTTGGCTTTTGGGCCACACCTGGCAGTGCTCAGGATTTACTTCTGGCTCAGGAATGATTCCTAGTGGACTCAAGATCATATAGAATGCCTAGGTCAAACCTGTAATGGCCAGGTTCAAGGAAAATGCTTTACCCATTTGAGGCATAGGTAAGGCATTTGCTTACAACAATCCCTTATTTTGTATTTAGAATTCAGAAAAAATTTAGAGAAGCTAATAATAATATTTTATAAATATAATTCATCACAAAATTGATATATAAAATTTTTTCAAAGATAGTATTTTTGGAATAGTCATAAATAATCTCATTAAACTTTAAAGAAAAGCCATGGAAATGGATAGTCAACTATTACTACAATTCTTTTTCACTTAATTCCGCAAAATCATTTTCACAGATTTTACAGAAGTTCCAACAATTTTGTTCTCTAAAAGATATATAAACTTAATTCAGGATTCTGTAAACCCAGATTTTGTAAGAACAGGAGTCAACATTAAATATTTTCTTTTTTATTATGAAAGTTGCACCAACATAGCATCTGTCGGGCATGTGTTCTTAGACATTTCTGACAGGGAATAAATTTGAAGTAACTCATCTGTCTCTCTTGCCAAGAGCCCACTTACAATCAACAAGTTAGCCAAAGTGAGTAACTGTTGGCTACAGAGCTAGGTAAGGGATAAATCCTACCTTTAACATACAACCCTGGATTCAAAACTTTCTCAGTTCAGCATTGCAGCTAATCACATCATTCATAAATAAAAGACTTATATTTTATAATTAAAATTTGTTCTAAAAAGTAGTCTACATGGAGAAAATTATCAACTATGACCATGAGACATACCAGGAAGATATAAAAGCATGTAACAGGCTTAGTAAATTTAGGTATAACTTATAAGAATTGAAGGATACAATAAATAAAAATTCAGTAATAAAATATTTCAAGTTTCTCAAGGTATTCAGGACATTAATCATGTTTGTTGGTGTATCATCAACAAAATTGCTTTTGGAAGAATTTGAAAATAAATTTAGAAAATTATTTTAAAAACATGTGTAAAAGAATAAAAATGTAAATTTGGGCATCTATTTTATATAGTTATTTTAGAAAAGTGAGTGAATCTGGTTTGGGGGTCCTATATTTGAATTTTTTATAAATTAAAATTTACTCTATAATAAAATTAATTTTGAGTCTAATTTTAATTGATTTGGGGATCACATGCTAAGTTGCAGTTTTTGTCTTGTTAAATTCTGTCAGTAGCTTTTATATCTTAGATATTAGTTCCTTATTTGATGACTATTGAGTAAATAATTTCTTCCATCCCACTGGTGGATTTTGTGTCCTAGTCACTGTTTTCATTTAAGTGCAGAAATGTGGCTATCCCTCCACCAACTTCTTAATTTATCCCACCTCAATGATCAGAACCACCCACTTGGAATGGGTGAAAAGAGGAGTGTGCTTGGGGGAGAGAGGGGATAAGAAGGAGAGTTAGAGAAAGAAGGGAAAATCAAAATCTGAAGAGAGAATCGGCAGAGACAATCAATAAGGAGAATCAGCAATGAAGCCTGAAAAGCAGCTGAAAGGGAAATGGAGGCAGAGAGAGCCAGAGAAGGAGCAGAGAAGTGACTGCTAGGAAAAGACAGAATAGAAGCCAAGTGAGGAAGTGTACATGGAGATTAGGACCAGGAAACAAAGCTGGCTGACTCCTGGAACTTCATCTGACTGTTTTGTGAATTTCTCCCGTCATCCTGCAACATTAGACCCACCAGGCCGCAGGGGCTGCAGTGTAGAGAGAGGCCTCACAATTTCCCTACCAACACTAGGACACTTTAATTTATATAAATACAATACAGAAGCATCTCAGTTTAATGTAATGCCATTTGTTTCTCTCTGCTTTTACTTGTTTGGACAATAGTGTTTACTCCTTTAAGATGTCTTTTGTCTCACTGTCATGGAGTGTTTTGCCTATGTTTTCTTTTATATACCTTATAGACCCAAGTCTGATATCAAGGTCTGTAATCCATTTTGGTTTGACCTTTTTGTAAGGGGTTGAAGAGAGATCTGGGTTTGCTTTTTTGCATATAATTGACCACTTGTCCCAACACTCCTTGAAGTGGCTTTCCTTGCTCCATTTTGCATTTCTTGCACCTTTATCAAAGACGAATTGATTGTATCTCTGGGAGTGATTCTCTGAATACTCAAGTCTATTCTACTAAACTGAGGGTCTGTCTTTATTCCAATGCAATGCTATTTAGAGGACTATTGCTTTCTACTACATTTTACATTGGGGAAAGTGAGTCCTCCTATATTTTTCCTAAGGGTTTCTTGAACTATTATTCCTGGCTTTTTTTGATCCAGATGAATTTTAGGAGCATTTGATCTATTTCTTTGAAGAACGTCATGGGAATCATTAAATCTTTACAATTTGTGTGTGGGGGGGGGGCTATTGCAATTTTTATAATGTTAATAATTCTCAATCTATGAACATGGTATATTTCTATATTTCCTGTTGTCCTCTTTTATTTCTTGAAGAAGTGTTTTGTCATGCTTTTGTATAGGTCTTTCATCTCTTTAGTTAAGTAGATTCCATTATATTTGAGTTGTTGGGATACTATTGTGAATGGGATTGTGTTTTTAATTTCTACTACTTCTCTATCATTATTTATATATAAGAAGGCCATTAACCTATGTGTGTTAATATTATAATCTGCCACTTTGCTATAACAATGAATTGTTTCCAGAAGTTTTTGGTAGACCTGTTAGGATATAAATATAGTATCATGTCATCTTCAGTGAGAGCTTGACTTCTTTTTTTATCTCAATGCTCTTGATAACTTTTTCTTGCCTAATTGCTATGACAATTGCTTCCAATTCTATGTTGAATAGGAGTAGCAAGAGGGGTAAGCCTTGTCTTTTGCCAGATTTTACAGGAAAGGCTTTCAATTATTTTCCATTGAGTATATTATTAAATTTAGGTTGTGGTAAATGGCATAGAATATATTGAGAAAAGTTCATTCCATTCCTGTCTTGTTTAGAAATTTTACCATGAAGAGGCATTGAACCTTATCAAGTTGTTTCTCTGTACCTATTGATATGATCATATATATGACTTATGTTTCCTTCTGTTGATATAATGTATTACATTGATTGATTTGTATTTGTTACACATTCTGCATATCTTGACTGAATATTGATGAGGCATTGGATCCTATTTGCTAGGATTTTGTTGAGAATCTTTACATCTGTGTTTATCATGGATATTGGTCTGAATTTCTCTTTTTTCATGGCAGCTCTATTGGATTTTGTATGATATTATCACGCTAGTGTATCAGGATAATGTTAGCTTCATAAAAACCTATTTGGGAGTGTTTCTGTTTATTCAATTTCCTGGAAAAGCTGTAATAATGGCACAGCAGTAAGGCATTTGCCTTGCATGCTGCTGATTCAGGACAGATCAAGGTTCAATTTCCTGGCGCCCCATATGACCCCCCAAGACTTAATTCATTTCTCCAAAAAGGATACACAGTTTCAAGGACTGAACAACAACTCAGAAACTTTAAGCTTTTTTTCCCTCCCTTTTCTTTTCTTTTATATCAGAATCAATAGAACATGAATCATCTTGTTCTGCCTCATATTTCTATGTCTTTCTACAAACAGAACAAAACATGGATGGTACCAGGGGCAAAGCAGTCTCATGAGCATTGAGTGGAAATTAAAAATGATCAGTCTTAAATACCCAACTCAAAGCTAATGACAATAAAATCAAGAGAACCAAACCACAACCAGCTATACACAAAAGGGACCTGTTACACCAGCAATCAGAGGGCTAAGAGTGGAGAAATGGAATGCATGCTGGGAACAGTGATGGAGGGACGTATCACTGATGGTAGGAATTGCCCTATTTCACTCTCACTATGTACCTTAAATATAACTGTGAAAGACCTATAATTCACATTGGTCTCAATAAAAATTAAAAAAAAAGAAATTTCAAGAGTGAACAATCTTGTTCAGATCTTAGGGAAAAGGCTTTTAGTTTTTCGTCATTGAGTTTAATGTTTACCATAGACTTGTGGTAAATGAAATTGACTATATTAAGTAAAGTTCCTTCAATTGTCATCTTGGAAGTTTTTTATATTAAACTGTAGCTGAATCTTGCCAAATACTTTCTCTGCATCTATTATATGATCATATAATTTTTTTTCTTTTATTGATATGGTATAAAATGATTAATTTGTGTATGGGAAACCATATTTGCATCCTTGAGATGAATAATACTTGGTCATGGTATATGATTATTTTGATGAATTGTTGCATTATCTTTGAAGAACACTGTGAAGGATCTTTGCCTCTGTATTTATTATGGATATTGACATGTAATCCTGTATATTTGTAGTGTCTCTGGTTTTAGTAGCAGGGTGATGTTAGCTACATAAAAGTGTTTGTAGTTTTCTTTTTATAGGTCCTTTTCTTCTTCAGTTAAGTTGACTCCAAGATAATTTGAGTGTGTGTGACACTAATGTGACTCAGGTTGTTTTTTTTTTAATTTCCATTTCATCTCTATCATAATTGGTGTATAAGGTCATTGATTTTTGTGTGTTAATTATGTTGCCTACCATTTTGCTATATGATTCTATTATTTCTAGAAGGTTTTTGGTAGTTTTTTTTGGGTTTCTCTTGCTGGTCTTTCACATGACCCACATTCACCACATTTATTTTGCTGCCACAGTCACCTTTATTGTTGTGGGGGGCTGCCTCACTTCACAGTGTGGACCACCCTCCTCTCAGTCACACTGTTCTCACTTAACCAGCAACTTCATTTATTTATTTATTGCATAGGCATAGTAAGTAAAGGGAAAATTGGAGAAGAAATTCCCTTGGCCTAAGAGATGCAGGGCTTCTCCGCCCTGGAAGCATACTGCCACGGGAACTACTACAGGCTCCATACACAATCATTTTCACATCTCATTTTTTTTATGGTGCCAGGAAACTTCCTGCTCAGTTGTGAATGATAACATCAGGCCTCTGTAGCTAAAGATCTCGGTATTTGCATAGGTCATAGGACTAGGGCTAGAAGAGAGATTTTCTTTATGGTTCTAGAGGTTCTGTTCCATCATTATTGTTATAATCAGTCTTCTGCAATTAGTGGTCTTATTTTTTTCTCAGATCCCTGGACAGAGCCTTGGACAGAGTCTTTCAGTGCTATTCCAGAAGTTCTGCTTAGTCGCATTTGTCTAAGTGAGGCCTCTGGCATTAGAGATCTTGGTTTTTGTGCAAATCCTAGATAGAGGCCTAAACTAGGACCTTTCTCATTGGTCCCATAATAGGTTCTGGCCGAATCTTGTTTGTCTCAGTCAGTCTTCTTTTGTTGGCGATTTTGGTTTTTGCATAGAGCAAAGGCTGACATGTCTTCTGGTTTCATCGTATTGTTAGGTGATAAGATCTGGCAACCTTCTCTTATACCAAGTCCAACAGCTTTATTTTTATATTAGGATTTTCATAATTTGAATTTGACTAATTATTTGTAGTCATATATAAAATATTTCATCTAGCATGTATTATAGAAAATATGAAATTCCAAGTCTTATATTTAATACAATTGTATGCATATAAAATAATGTATCTTCAAATTATACTCAGATTTAATGTAATAAAGTAAATCCAATTAATTTCTCTGTTATGCTTTATTTATTATGAGTATCTTTTTCTTTCTAAATGTCTGAGTACTCTGTTAATAAAAGCAATTCTAAAAATATATGCCCACCTTAATATAAACCTAGAATTTCTTTATATGACCTTCAAAAGGACAATGTTAAAATATTAGAAAATAACAGAAACTTTACTAAATATTTTATGGGATAATACCATTAGAATTACTGTTCTAGTGTTTCAGGTTTGATTGATTTCTTTAAAGAAATTCATCCTAAATTTATTCTAGTTCTTTTTATTTTTCTATACTTTCGAAATTCTTATATTTTTCATCTTAATATATATTTTAATTAGTTATATTTGACTAATTTTTTTTGCAAACTGATGCTCTATTGATCAATCTATGCTTTTTTTGTTTATTTAGGGGGGGGCATGCCTGGCCATGCTCAAGGGTTACTCCTGGTTTTTGGGTCACACCCGGCAGCGCTCAGGGGTTACTCCTGGCTCCATGCTCAGAAATTGCTCCTGGCAGGCACGGGGGACCATATGGGGCACTGGGATTTGAACCGATGACCTTTTGCATGAAGGGCAAACGCCTTACCTCCATGCTATCTCCAGGGCCCCAGGGTTACTCCTGACTAGGCACTCAGAAATCACTTCTGTCAGGCTCAGGGGATCAGGTAGGATGCTGGGGATCAAACCTGGGTCCATCATGAGTCGGCAGCATGCGAGGCAAATGCCCTACTTCTGCACTATCACTTTTTATAAGTCAATGAACTGGGGCAAGTGGGAGGTAGGGAATTTCTTTATAATACTATACAATATTTTACAAACATATTTGTACTGTATTTTTGAACCTTTGAGTCATTCATTGCATATTAGCCAGCAAATTAAACTTTATGCTGGAAATATAATTAATAATATTTCCTATTTTTGATTTTATGGACAAATTATATAAAATTATATAAAATATATGCCCACCTTAATGTAAACCTAGAGAAAAAAAAGATGTCAAAGTTTTGCATAAACTGAAAGTCAGTGTGCAGTGACTTTTTTAAAAAAAAAATATTGGCAATTTATTCCATTTTGCAAATTTGTAGAACATTTGCATATTCTTTTCAGGCTTGTGAGGGACAAGCTCTGGTGTAGCCAGCACTCTTCTGCCAGGATTTCATCAAGATCTGCAAGCTGGCTGTGTGTCCCAGTTGCTCTCAGAGCCAGGGCAAGAAAACGGTGCCTCAGGAAATGAGATAATGTATCCACAACTCTCTCAGGAAAATATGCTACTTTAAGATATGTATATTTATGCTCTGGATTTTTATTTATTTCTATTTATTTTAAAAGTTATCAAATCAATGTAAATTAAACAGCAAATCATGATTTATTTCAGGAATACAATGTTCAATCACAAATCCCTTTCTCAGTGTCCACTGTACTCCACCAATGCCCCAATCTTCTTTCTATGGTAGGCATGATTGATTTTTTCTTTATCTTTTGCCTTACTGTTACTGAGAAGTTATCATGAATATCACTTTACCTTATGTCAGCGCCCAGATCTTGTCCAGAATGACTGCTTCATTCTTACCTGCCTTGGGCATTTTAACAGAGACAGCAATTGGGCACGGTATTTCTTCTTTAGTATTATTGATTCGGTCATAAAAAAAAGACATCTAAAAATAGTTCCATATAAAAATTGTATATACTAAGTAAAAATTTTAAAATGACTTTTTATAAAAATAAAAAGCATTGCAAACAGGTCATGAGGGTCAGCACGTTAGAAGATCCTATGTGAATTTTGTCCTGGATTTTGTCATTTAAAGGTCATAACACATTCAGCAAGTAGTTCCTTATCTTCAGTTTACTCATTTTATGTAAAAAATAAAATTTCTCTGTTTGTAGGCATTTGAGAGAACAGAATTTGTAAAACTAATACAAATTTATGAAATTATAAATTGCATGCAGAGACTTGATCCAGTATTTACTGTAGCATACTATTACTCTGAACATTAGTGACCTCACTTAAATATTAATATGCAGATACCAATATAAAACATTAAAGATAGTCAATGATATCACAAGATGGACTGAGTCAAAATTATAAGTTCCAAGTCAAATTAGTCAACCTGAATATACATGGGAAAATTTCCATTCAATTGAGAATATTTTATTAATTTACTGATATCTTTTAGATATATTTTCCTGTTTAACTTGAAATCATTTATTCTTAATGAATGAAGTTTCATCTGTTGTTGGGATGATTAAATATAAATATAAATATAAATGATTAAATATAAACATAAATCAGAATATGAGAAAGAGCAATTAACTGTGCATCTGATTTACGTCATATATTTCTTGCACAGATAAAACTGTCAAATTTATAATTTATTTTTCATGATTATACATTGAATATTTAAACAATTTAAAAAACACTGTTCTAGGAATTAGAAATGGCAATAAAATGAACAAAACATAACTCATTTTTTCCAATGATCCCATATCTGGTTTAGAAAATAGCCAAGAAATCTGAATTTACTGTACAATCTGAAAATTCATTACTTAGAAGCTGGAATCTTCATTTGTTTGATATTAGTTCTTAGATACTGACTCTGACAGTAGTTAAAAATTGTAGCATTAACAAAATTATGCAATTGAAGGTCTAGTTTTCTACTCAGATGCTATTTTTTGGTTTTAACCTTTTAAATACTAATGATTTTCCTATGTGACAACTGTTTCTGACTCCTCCCACTGAAAGCTCTTTATATTGTTCTTTTTTTATCGTATTTTTACCAAATTTTAGCAAATCTGTGACAATACATCTTGATAATAGATCCCAGAAATATATAGTTCCTAGATGTAGATTAAATTAATTTAGTTTTAATGTTAGACAACACTACATACTCAAGTCAATATAACAAAAATAGGAACCAAAACTCATGTAAATAGCGAATGACTAAAACTTTCAAAATTTTATTTTAAAAAGTGCAAGTAAAAGATGAAAACCTAGAAATGAAAGTTCTAAATGATAGAAACTAATATATGAAAGAATTGAAAGAATTAACCTTATAAGTATTCCCATCAGAAGAAAAGGAGACACAGTGAGATATTCCTATATTTTGATAACTCTGGTACTAAGTTATTATCAGTTTACTAATGAGCAAGAAACTGAGATTAATATCCTGTTTACTTAATATACTACATAGATCATTGTTTAATGAAT
>PVKC010034270.1:0-13758 GCA_004027635.1 Crocidura indochinensis | reverse complement strand
TGGAAATATCAGCTTTATTCGGTGGAAATAACTGAGGTCCAATGACCCAGCATCAGTTCCAACCCAAAAAGCCCCAAACCTTACACAGACCTCTGTTTTATACACTAGAATCAGGTACCACCCTAGGGTAGGGGCAGAATGCCAGGTCACACCCTAGAGTAGGGTCCAATCACTGATCAGGGCAGGATCAGGGTAGGTCTTGCCAGGTCACACCCTAGAGTAGGGTCCAATCACTGATCAGGGTGGGATCAGGGTAGGTCCAGAAATGTGTATACATTCCAAATCGTGATAAGATTAGAAATGTTTACATATGCAACAGGGTGCTACTTCAAAAAAACTAAATCTTCAACATGTTGTGGGTATGGCTTTTCTTAGTAATTCCTCACATCCCCACCGTTAAAAATATTTTAATTGGAGGCTGGAGCAGTGGCACAGCGGTAGGGCATTTGCCTTGCACATAGCTGACCTAGGACGGGCCTCAGTTCCATCCCGGGCATCCCATATGGTCCTTCAAGCCAGGAGCAATTTCTGAGAACATAGCCAGGAGTAATCCCTGAGCATCACCGGGTGTGGCCCAAAAAACTAACAAAAATCTTTTTGATTGATTCACCATGAGATAGTTACAAAGTTATTCATGATTGAATTTCAGTCATACAGTGTTTCAATACCCATCTTTTCACCTGTGCACATTTTCTGCCACCAATGCTCCTGTTTTCTTCTCACACACACCCTCCTATCTGCCTCTGTGACTCCCTCACTCCACGCTCTGTTTCCCCACTTTTTTCCTTGTAGACACTGTGCTAATGGAGTATCACACATTTCACTCTACCTCTTCTCTCGAGTCATGCTATGAATTCTCAACAATCATAGTCTTAGTGGTCCCTTCCCTGTCTTAACTGCTCATCTGCCCCTATCTCAGCCCCGACACCACTTTGTCTCAAGCTGTTTACCACTAAACAGCCCTTTTGGCCCTTATTTCTATTGTCTTTGGGTATTATTATACTCTTTTCAAAATATCCCGCAAAACAAGGCTCATGGTCTCTGAGCTCCCCTTATCCTTTGATCAAAGGAGAGATACCAGCAACTACCCCTGGGGGAGGACAGAAGATTTGATTTGTAGTTTATTTCTATGATTGGGTGAAGTTAAATGATGGCCTTGCACTAACTGCCTGGGGCTCCCTCACTCTGCTTTTTGCATTCTGAAGAGCCGAGTCGTCCTTGCTTCCTTTTCCACTTGCTGGGTCAGTGGTGGTTCATCCTGAAGATGCCTTTAGTGCAGTGCTTCTCAAATAGTGGGGCACCCCCCCCCAGGGAGGGCACGAGGCTCCATAAAGGAGGGCGCGTTTGACCTCAGCAAACACTGTCATAACAAGCTAAGCCCCATGTTTATGTCTCTGTATGTCTCTGGAGCTGAGAGTTGTTGTGTCCTGCTTCAAATCCCACTTCGAAAAACTATGCATTGCAAAACGTGCTCATTGTAGCCATTAATCCAGACATCACCTCTGATTAAAAAATCAGCTCAAATTATTTAATATTTTTGTTTTGCAGGTTAATTTTTTGCGGGGGTGCAAAAACTGTTTTCTTCTTCTTAGGGGGTCATGACAGAAAATAATTGAGAAGCACTGCTTTAGTGTTAGTTCTGTCTAGATTTCCCTCTATATACCTTATGGTCTGATATCAAAATCTTTTTGTGTGTGTGTGTGTGTGTGTGTGTGTGTGTGTGTGTGTGTGTGTGTGTGTGGTTTTTTTGGGGTCACACCCAGCAGTGCTCAGGGGTTACTCCTGGCTCCATGCTCAGAAATTGCTCCTGGCAGGCACGGGGGACCATATGGGGCACCTGGATTCGTACTGATGACCTTTTGCATGAAAACACCTTACCTCCATGCTATCTCCTGTGCCCCGATATCAAAATCTTTAATCTGTTTTGATTTGAGCTTTATGCATGGTGTTAGAAAGAGGTCTGAGTTTATTTTCTGGCATGCAGCTGGCCAATTTTCCTAGCATCACTTAGAGAGGTTTTCCTTGCTCCATTGTCATTTTTTTTTTTTGCTCTTTTATCAAAAGTTAAGTTACCATATACCTGAGGATCCGTCTCAATATTCAATTTTTATTCCTCTGATCTGAAACTATGTCTTCATTCTAGAATCGTGAGTTAATCTTTATTGAATGTCCTATCTCTTTAGGTGATGTTTTCGTATTCATAGAGATTTTAATTAACATTTTAATTTATTGATGCACATCCTAGGCTAGTGCAGGCAAGGCAGACACCTTACCTCCAGCGCCACCAACCGGCCCC
Source organism: Crocidura indochinensis (assembly GCA_004027635.1). Lineage (NCBI taxonomy): Eukaryota > Metazoa > Chordata > Mammalia > Eulipotyphla > Soricidae > Crocidura > Crocidura indochinensis. The sequence goes on along the minus strand of PVKC010034270.1, from coordinate 11,462 downwards.
ATGATGCAAGTACTTAAGCATTATCTATATTATATTTTGTTTTGTTTTGGGTCCACACCCAGATGCACTCAGGCATTACTCTTGGTTCTGTGCTCAGATATAACTCCTGTCAGGCTCAGGATGCTAAGGATCAAACCTGGGTCGACCACATGCAAAGCAAATGAACTGTCCTCTGAGCTAACGCTCTGGCCCTATGTTGTAACAAAGCAAACAATTCCCTTTTAAGAAAGCACACTTTGTTTGTTTGTTTGTTTGGGGCTGTGCTCAGGGCTTACTCCTGGCTCTGCATTCAGATATCACTCCTGGCGGTGCTCAGAGACTCTCAGGTGCCAGGGTTTGAACTTGGGTCAACTGTGTGCAAGACAAACACTTTACCTACTGTTCCATTACTCTGGCCCAGAAAGCTCACTTTTATGCTTTTATAGATTTATGCAGATTCCTTGAAGTTTTTTTAATTCCTCTCTCCTTACCCTTGCAAAATTATATATTTCTAGGTTTTATCTACTTCATGTATGTTTCCTGTCAGAGGTGGGGGAGAAAGATACACAGTAACTGGGGGGATATTTTTCAATTTATGATTGATTTATAGTTTGTAAATTATCCTTGTTTTAATATTATGTTTATCTATGTACATAGTTGTCACCACCTTCATAATCAAGCCATCTCCCTTGAGATGTGGGACTGATGTAGAACATTTCTTTATGTAGGACATAAAAAAAATACAGTAAAGGGAAGGACAGATGACCAAATACACCCAAACTGGATACTTTGCCTATGGATCTGACCTTACCTCTGAGAGTCCTGGGACAATGGCTGAGAGAAGGGGCTCGCTTCCCTCAGGGGATGTTGTATGCATGAAAACTATAACAAGTTTCAGAATGAAGTAAAGCTGCTGTAATCCTTGTACCACAATAAGAAAAGTAAAGAAAGAAAAATCTTTTATTATTATTATTATTTTATTTTATTTATTATTATTATTATTATTATTATTATTTTTTTTTTTTTTTTTTTGGTTTTTGGGTCACTCCTGGCAGGCTCAGGGGACCATATGGGATGGCGGGATTCAAACCACCGACCTTCTGTATGCAAGGCAAACGCCTTACCTCCATGCTTTCTTTCCGGCCCCAGAAAAATCTTTTAATAAAGACCAAAGGAAGACACAGTCTTGACCCTGGAGGAAATAGTATGATATAGAGAGAAGAGCAGGTGCAAAGTGCCTTTGACCTGTTCTGTGACTCTGGGTGGCTGTGTAGAGACTGTGGGAAGACCAATGTACATCTAGGGAGTTTGTCATTGGCTCATCGTTGGCTCCCACTGAGAGTAAAGCTCAGGCCTGGCTGAGAGCCATGGGTGAGAGCCTGGCTGTCCTATCAGGCCTCTCTTCATGCCCTCTGCCCTCTCAGAAAGACGAGTGGCCATGGGCTTTCTGCTGGAGTGTTAGATGGCATAGCAGAACGACAGTGATTTGAGGGTGCTGAAAGGAATTTGCCTAATGGAGATTGTTCCTCGAGCCCATTCGCCCCTCACAGCATTGGCTGTCAATGCCCACGACTGGCTGCTTGTCCTTCCTAGAGGAGGCTTTCTGTCATTCTATGATTCCTTCTTATTAGTGCATTGCTTAAAGACAGGACCATCCATACTACTGGCTCAATTGAAGGGGATTATTTAATGATGCCACTGGACAAGATTCGAGCTTGGTGCTGGGCCCCACATGTAAGAAAGTCATTCCCGGAGCTTAAATCATGCATCAGAAGAAAATTGATGATGGGTGTCGCAACACAAGTGAGTGGGGGTGGAGTTTCAGCTTCTAATTACTTCTAAGCTGCACGGGCTTAGAAGAATCTTAATCTGCCCTCAAAAGAAAACTCAATTAGATAGATCAAAATGGCTATAATTGCTTAATGACGTTTGAATGTGTTAAAATTGAAGGGTGAGCATGTTCGGGGCGGGAGGAAGCTGTGTTCGAGTCTATAAGGACAGTGAGAAAGGGAGGAAGCTCAGGCCCAATCACAGCCCATCCACAGACGTCCGGTTCCCTCAGATATATACTCTTGGGCTCCTGTTTGTTGATTAACAGAGCTGAGGACTCACACCCATGAGCTCATCGGAGCCTTAAAATAGTTTCAGAATTAAGTGAAGCTGCTGTAATCACTTCTGTTTACTAGACGGTGAGCTGAGGCTTAGACAGGTGATGAATTGGCCCCCGGCAGGGCCAGGCCCGCCAACCAGGCCTCCTGTGTCCCACATGTGGCTGAGGAGGGGCCGAGCCCGGAAGTTTCCCCTCTGACACTTGCATTTGCGGATATTAGCACCAGCGTTTATTAGCAACAGATGGGCTGTGACTCCAACCATTGAGCTCTCCAGACGTGTTTTCTCCTTCACTCAGGAAATCATGCCGGCAACTCAGAATATGAGGCATGACCTCCCAGAGAGATTTTGTGCCACCTCTGCCTGGTGCCCGGTGGTCATTAGCCTCCCTCCTTCTCTGCTGGGGCATTAGAGGAGTTGGGCATTACTGCCAGTCTCTTGCCATTCTAAGTCCTGGCTGCCCACCTTTCTCTGCAAATTGTAAAGGCCAACAGCTTTTGTTTTGTTTTTGTTTTGGGGGTCACACCAGACAGTGCTCAGGTTTCCTCCTCGCTCTATGCTCAGAAATCGCTCCTGGCAGGCTTGGGGAAACCATATGGGATGTCGGGATTCGAACCACTGTCCTTCTGTATGCAAAGCAAATGCCCTACCTCCATGCTATCTCTCCAGCCCCGCCAATAGCTTTTGATGTGAGCATGCCCTTTGAGTGGGGGACTTGTAGCAGTTTCCTTTTTAATTAAAATGATCCCATTGATCATACTATCCCCATGTTCTGTTGGTTTGTCACACCCTATGGGAAGCTTCTTCTGCCTTTGTGCCATATTGGAGCAAGTGCAGGAACAGTGAACTGTTTGGCGGACTCCGCCTGGAGAAACCGAAGAGAGGAAGAGAGCTCAGCCCTTGTTTCCCTAAACAGCAAATTCCACACTGCCTGTTGTTGTTACAGTATATTATAGTATTTCCCCTCGATTCTAGCCTAGGCAGTATATTATCTTTTATTGTGCTGGCAGAGTATTAGGCCCGCTATTATTAATAGCTTCTCCCTCCTACACAATCATTCCTGAATATCCTATTTCAGATGACGTATCTTCCTAAATGGGTAAGATACTTTTCACATTTAAGTTTTAAACACCGAAAACAAGAAAAGGAAGCCAGTAAGCTACAGTTAAGCTCGATCTAGTCTTTAAATTCCAGTACCTTATTGGAAAAATATCTCTTCCCATTAGATAATTTTTATCTCTGCCAAGGTAAGTATTTTGAGAGGCTTTGCAGTCAATCTATGTGGATGTTTGTACTCAGTTTGCAAAAACTTAAACAAATGGACTTTTCCAATTTGGACTGTTTCAAGATTCACAGGAAAATAAAATGAAGCCCTGCCTCCTGCTCAGGCAGCCAAATGTACGTTTTAGCAAACTCCTAAGAGTTTGAGTATCCGCTTTAAATTTAGAGCATGCCCATGGTGGTGGGGCGGCTTATGTGCCCAGCGGCTCTGAGAATTAGCATTAATGTCGCAGCTGGATCCTATTCCTTTGCGAACATGCAAATCTCCATCTTCCATGGCTCCCTCTGCCTGCATATGCCAGTCTCCGAATGTGTTATTTGTTATTAAAATTAGCATACTTATATGTGGGGGTACGCAGTTACTCCCCCAGATGCAGTGACCCTGATTGCAACCATACAAGCCATAATGGCCTCCTTGGATAGGGAAAGCAGTGAAGCACCCTGGCCAGTGAGGAATGTGAATCGAGTGTAACATGCATGCAAAGGTGCTGCTGGTGTTTGTATTCAGTTCTGTTCAATTCCAAAAATATTCTATGTAAGTTGATAAAAGAGATAATTGCCGACTCCTTCCAAGAGACTTTTCTAAATCGAAAGTTATAATAAGTAAGAGCAGAGGAGGTCGCACAGCAGGTAGAGCACTTGCCTTACATGTGGCTGACCTGGGTTCCATCTCTGGCATCCCAGATGGTCCCTTAAGCACTGCAAGGAATGACCCCTGATTGCAGGGCAGGAGTTAAGTCCTGAGCACTGCTGGGTGTGCTCCAAAAACAAACAGAATCAAGTTATTGCATGTTTCTTAAATCTTTGGTCTTTACTAATGTTTACTTTTTGATGAGCAAAACTCTAAGAAAGACTGCATACTGGACCCCTGCACCATTTCCCAATGGGACATGGGGAATGTGGGGCTGCAGGGGATCCTAAGAGACAATTGTCTGGTGATCTGGACTAGTGCCTCTCAGCTAGGCCTGTGTGGAAATTTCTGGAGACACTTGCTGAGATGTTGAAGGGCTGCAAGAGAATGGACCAGGCCTGAGACTGACTTTGCAACACAGCATTTGCTTTGCCAACCTAGGAGCAGCAAGACTCTGGAGCCAAGAAAACCGTGGCCCTGTTTTCAGGCTGACAGGACCAAGGTCCCTCCCCATGCCTGCTTCCATCAGGCCTAAATCTCCCTAATCTCTCCCATCCAAATCTTGCTTTTTTCTATTTGGGGGCTATTTGGACCTCCTCTGGCCTGCTTGGAAACGTCGCAGAGGCAGGCAGTGAGCATGGCCTCTGACACCAAAACACGCATACCAGTCCTCTGTGTCTTCGCCTAGCCCTCCCTGATAGCTCAAGTGACCCCACATTTCAAAGATAGACCGGAGGATCTCTGACCGCATAGGCTTCACTAATTTTGATTGTTGTGGTCCCTTTGCCAGTTGGGGGAAAAGAGCATTTCAGCCGACCTTCAATTCCCACCTCCAACCCCCAAAACCATTGGGATTGTTAGCATCATTTGTGTTTTTCCAAAAATGTCCGTGATTGTGACTGCTCCACCCACTCGGGCCTGCTGTTCCGGAGGCTGCAGAGCCAGAGGCAGAGATGGGTCCAGAAGCAGCCACCCAGGGTGGCGGGTCTGTTCAGACCTGGCCTGAGGATTGACGTTTCCTTTCACTGGCTCAAGTGAGAGCTGTCCTGGGCCTCTTCCAGCAGCCCACATCTCCGCCCAAACTCCACAATCCTGTGGGCGCTCCAGAAATACTTGCTGACTGACTTGATTCTCCTTCGGCAAAAAAAAAAAAAAAAATTGTGGGGGAGCAGAGGAAAAAAAATAAAAACAATTAGCAGAGGAAATGGGGGAAAAGGGGAGTAACTTGGTTTTCTTTCTCTTAAGTGTGAAGGGAAGGCTAGAGCTCGTGTATGACTCTTTGCGGGATGTGACTATTTCCATGTTGTGGATTTACATGAGGAGTTTAGATTCTGGGTGGTTTGTTTGGTTTTTTTTTTGGTTTTTGGGCCACACCCGGTGACGCTCAGGGGTTACTCCTGGCTATTCGCTCAGAAGTCGCTCCTGGCAGGCACGGGGGACCATATGGGGAACCGGGGGATCGAACCACCGTCTGTCCTAGGTTAGCACAGGCACCTTACCTCCAGCGCCACCGCCCGATTCTGGGTTGTTTGTTTTTTAAACTTCGTAATGGCATGGCAGCCTCTTTTAAAGGGAAAAAGTGATTTCCTTTAGAGTTTTCTGCTGACCTACCTGGAGAATGAGCTTCCACACCCTGACCCTTGGCTTGGGGTGGTGGGGAGGCTCCTGCCTACATCTCTGTCAGTTCCCCTCAAAGGAGAGCAGAGACCCTCAGGCACTCTTGTGGTGACTCATAGGTGGACTGTGAGAGGAATGGGACTCCCAAGGTCCAGCCATGATGCTCTGGAATGTGTTTGTTCTCACAGAATCGCAGATGGCTGCCTCCATCCTTCTATCTCTTGCTCATGAAGACAGGGGTTCCTTAGCTTGGAAGGGGACCCCTCTGGGGCCATTGTCTCAGACACTCCCCCTTTCTCTAGCTGGCCTGGACTGTCCCTTGACTGAATTTTCCCCAGAGTTTGTGCCCACACACCCCTCCTCCTCATCACCAGGCTTAGTTGTGGTTGAGGTCCAGCTTGGGATGGGGTGGAGTGGGGTTCTTGAACCCCTGAAGTTCTATTCTGTGACCTTTTTCTGGGCACTGGGGTAGGGAAGAGCCCCGAATATTCTGCCTCTGTGAGCGACACCAGTATCCCTCAATGCTGGGAGGCTAAGGGCGCCCCACCTCAAGATTTGGGGTTCCACTGTCAACTGTTACTGAGCATGTGCAGATGGCATTGTGTTTCCATGTTATGAACAGACTTCACTTGTCTTGGTTCCAGTGCAGAATACTTGAACCTAATAAATGATAAGATTATACACTCAGGAAATGTGGGTTCAAACCTGGCACCACAAGATACCACATCCACTGTCAAAAATGGCCCAAAAGCAAACATAAAGTAGTTTTAATGGCTGAAAGAGAGGTGGTGGGCACAACAAATGGGGATGTTCCTGCAGGCATGTGACCTCCTGCTTGGACAGCTGAGGGCACCTATGCTCAGGTCTGTCCCTCCTTGATCAATGCCAGACCATGGGGGATATGGTGGTGGGGATGTCAACACTGATGGGAAGAGATACCACTTACCCAGCCCAGGCAGCCCTCACACCCTCTGGGCAGCGCCCCCCTGGCCTTCCCACACAGTCACTAGTGAATGGCGATTTGGCACTTTTTGAGAGACTTGTTCTGAAAGGAGGTGGGATTTTAAGAAGCTACTGGGGTTTATACACGAGTTGAGGTTTTGCTGGCATTGTGTTGCCCACATTCCTGACAGAGACTGTGGGATATCAGGAGGGACCTGATCAGGGAAGAGACCGGCATGTCTCGAAGAGATGTGGTGCCTGAGTGAGCAAGAAGGTCCCATAGTACAGTTTTAGGACCTGGATGTACAAACATGTGAGGGAAGGACTCAGTTTTCTCATAGTGAGAATTCAGCCTCCCCACAGCAGAATGAGGCTGCCCTTCATTGTATTGAGTGCATTTTTGTACGTGGTTTGTCTTGTTGTCTCGTCTAAACTAGCACCTTCAGAGTGGAAGGGAAGTTTCTTGTGCTCTTTGAATATGTTTTGAATAAAGACGAAGAGTGTCAGGCATTGCTCTGCTCAGTGATCCAGATCAGATGCTGTTGTTATCTGTAGTGACACCAACCTGTCCTTAAGAGAAGGCTTGTGGGAAAGAAAAGACCTCTGCCTGTGTATGGTGCTGGAATGTTGGGTTCAGCAAAGATTTTTGGGGGTTTTCCTCAGAAGTTGTGCTCAGTGTGAGAACCTAGGACTCACTGCCAGTCAAACAGAGTTTGAACAGACCCAAATGTTCTCCCAGTAACTGTAGATAGCCACTGGAGGTGAGACAATAGTGTCGATTTGCCAGGGAGGTTTTGGAGGCTTGACCCATCAATTCTTAGGGCTTACAACTGATTCTGTGCTCACATGTCACTCCTGTTGGATTTGGGGGGGAGGGGACCATATTTGTGCTGGGGATTGAACCTGGGTTAGCCACGTGCAAGGCAAGCACCTTATAATGTCTATCTCTCCAGCCTCTAGAGATTGGTTTTGTGCTACTTTCACACTTCATGTCTAGGCCCCTCCTGTCTGGTCTTGCTTCCCTATATTCTCTGTCTCTGCATTGGACTCGAAGAGGTCATGATAAGAAGCTGTTTTTCTTACCCTTTCAGCTGGCTCCCCATTTGATTTAGGTGCAGCAGAGATGGTATAGATGCTTCCCTCTGTGTGTGTGTGTGTGTGTGTGTATGTGTGTGTGGGGGGGGGGGCATAAGGAAAAAGGTGCAAGAGCCCAAGCAATATTATAATGGAAATGGCTTTTGCTTTGCATGCAGCCGACCAGAATTTGAACCCTGGCATCCCATATGCAACCCAGGAGTGATTCCTGAATGCAGAGCCAGGAAAAAGCCCAGAGCATCTCTGGGTGTGGGCCAACAAGAAGAAAAGGACGTGGGTGTAACAGGAAGGACTAAGGAAGTGAGTCCCTTCCGTATGTGCTAAGCCTCTCATTTCCCAGGTCTGAACTGTGAGACCCTTGAACTGTCTCAGATTCCTTTATAGTTTTTGGTTTGGGACCACACCTGTCTGTGCTCAAGGACTTTTCCCTCTCTGTGCTCAGGCATCTCTCCTGGCAGGCTCAGGAACCTTACATGGCTGACCCAGGACTGGCAGCTTGTGTAGTCTGTGCCTATCTGTTTCACTATCGCCCTGGCCCCTCTCCGATTCCTTTGGTTGAAGCTGCAGCCATTATCCTACATTTGGGCAGTTGCAGAAACAGACCTGGAGCAGTTCCAGGTCATAGGCATTCTTATCACACCATCTCCTTGCACTTGCTCTAATAGCCAGATGCTGGCTCACAGGGGACTACACAATGTGTGCTGTCAGCCTCCCACCTCCTCTTACACCCTTAACTCAACCCCAGTGTGACCCACCTAGCATGGTCACCCCCAAGAGGTTCCCACTCAGAGAATATGGGGTCCCGACTTCAGGTAAGAAAAATAGCACAGTGCCTTGCAAAAAGTCGACCCAGGACTTAAGGTGGTTGGTTCGAAACCCAGTGTCCCATATGGTCCCCCGTGCCTACCAGGAGCTATTTCTGAGAAGATAGCCAGCAGTAACCCCTGAGCACCGCTGGGTATGGCCCAAAAAACAAAAAAGAAAAAGAAAAGAAAAATAGCAGAGCTAAAGGAGAAGCAGTATGTGAAGGGGCAACTCTTCCTAATAGTCCTTTCCTCAAGAGAAGTCCCAGAACCCTTTCATTCTGTGCACCCAAACTGGTGGCTTCCCTAACCTGCCTGCCTGGTGCCCCTGCACACCTCTCATTCAGCTGCTCACTGCCTGCTCCATAGAGGAGTTTTCTTTGAGTCAGTCTTAAGAGCCCTGAAGATTCTAGGCCTGAGGAGACTGATGGCTACGGCTACGGCTTCTCAGGAAAACACTTGCTTCGGGATTGTCAAGCCTCCAAATTAAAGTCTCATGCTTCTCTTTTGTTGTGCTGTCAGAAAGTAAGCCTGGGGCAAACCGCATGGCAGGTTTCAGAAAAGACAAAAATGAGGCCCGGACCACCCCCAAAAGGGATCATGACTGTCCAACCCAAAAATGTCACAGCCTGGGAAAAGGTGACCTCTGACCTCCTGGCCCCTGTACAAAAAAACGAGGTAGGTGAGTGTGGTCAGCCCTGCAGAAAGCATTTGCCCAGTAAATCCAGCACCAGGCCCGCACTAATGAGTTCTGCCTGGATAAACCATCTTAATAGTGGCTGTAGCTTTTTAATTGTCCTTCGGTTTCTTGTATGGTAACTGCCCCGGGGCTGGAGCACTGGTTCTTGTTTCCGGCAGGGGGGCGCGCTTATTCCCACCCCGGACCCCCTAGAGCCTCACCAGCCTGCTCCCTGCCCCCCCCCCACTCATGTCTGGTTTGGTTCCAAGAATTGATGAAGTTTAGGCCTAGAGTGCATGGGGGTAAGGAGTTGATGCTGAAGTCCTAGACTTCCAAATCAAAATTATATAAAGATCCTCTAGATCACCCTACATTTATCTCCATATAAGGAAGGACCCCAGGAGAGATAGTACAGAGTGGGGGGAGTGAGGCGTTGGGTATTTGATCCTCAGCACCGGATGTGGACAAAAAGCCAATAATAATAATAATAATAATAATACTCTTAAGAAAGGATCCCAGACAGTGTTCGAGGGCCGTGCTGGCAGTTTTGAGAAAAGAGATGAAGGCGAAGGCAGATAACAGCTGGATGGGAAAGTCTAGAAAAGAGCTCACTTCCTAGAGATTGTGTGAAGTTCAGTGCTTAGGGGCAAGATGTCTCCAGACCATCATTGTGTCACCTCCACCTCTTGCACCCCAACACTTTCTAGCCCATTCCTGTTACCAGGGTCTTCCAGACACAGCAGATGTTTTTCTGTCCTGCCTTGAACACTCCTGCCACCCAGCGCTCCAGTTCTCTCATGCCTGCTAGCCCGCACTAAGCACAGGTCTGAGAGTTGTCCCTTGTAGGCTGTGGTCACTGTGCAGTGACCCATAGGCCTGGGGCCTCACTGCACCCCTGGCCTCTGTGCGGTGGGTGTTAATCCACAGCTCCCAGAAGCTGCCTGGCAAATGGGAAGTTAATGTGCCAACAGCAGGGAGCTTGTCAGCCTGTGAAGCTGGACAGGAGTAGGAGGGAAATAGTTAAAAATCCTATTCAGAGCCAGGGAGGAGGGTGGAGTGGGCCGAGCAGGCCTGGGCCTTGTGCTAATCTTGCTGGAATGTAACCAGTTGGGGCAGTTTCTGTGTGTGCCCCTGCTCGGAGCCTGCCGCCCCCCAGTCCATGTTCCTTGGGAAGCTCAGCAGCCTGGGCACCCGTTCTTTGTTTGCTCTGGCCAGTCTTGGGGGTCAGGGGCCCTCCAGGCTAGAATTCCCTAAAGCCCTGATTACCACCACCCCCCTCTCTTTTTCTTTATCTCCCCTCCTCCCTTCAGAGCCAGAGTCAGAGCCTGTGTTGGCCTGGAAAATCCTTGGACTCTTTCTCTGTACTAGAACTGGAGGTGAGTGGGTGGGCAGGAGAGAATGAAAGACCCCAAACCTGTTTGGTCAGGCTGCCTTACTTGCCTGCAGGCCTGGGAATGTGGAGGGGGAAGCCCCCACTTCCGGGCAGACTGATTTATAACAGTGGGGCCTTGTTGGGGGTTCTGTGGGGGGCCATGAAAGAGTCATCTTACATGTCGTGTGTTAGTGCTTTACAGGGGGAGCTTCCCATGTCTTTCTGTTGACACACAGTGATGAGTACAATTTAGATGGCTCTGAGTGCTTCACAGGGCCCTGGACCATGTTCATCTTCCACCTTAGTTAAAGCCTTAGTAAGAAATGCCACACATAAGCTATTTGTCTTGCAAGAGACTCACCTGGGTTCAATCTTCTGCGTGTCTGTCATTGGTCCCCCAAACATGGCCAGGAACTATCCTTGCACACTAAGTCAGGAATAACCAGGAGCACTGCTTGGTGGATGGAGAGACGAGGGAGGATGGGAGGGGGTGTCCTGATTGCATGTGGAAGGCCCCATGTGGGGGTGCAGCTGCCTCTGAGCTTTAGGGATTCTGAGAGAGCATCCTAGACTGCCACGCAAGGGCCCCCTCCAGGCCCTGGCCAGTGGCCTTCTCATTCCCCTGGGAGTGCCAGGGAATACCCTGGATTCCTGCTCTGCCCCATGGGCCCTGCCAGCAAGTCCCCCTTGGGAGAGTTTAATATGATGAATTTAGTTCCAGTGCCATGATCTTCCTCTGGGCATTTCCAGGCCCAGACTTAGATCCTCAGCAGCCTCTGGCTTTGCAGCCTAGTTAGAGGAGAATTTTTCTTCTCCTACTTCTGGTTTAGGAACTGGGGATCAGAACCAGCAAGTTGGATCCTTGTCCTGTGGTGTCACCCTGAGCCCAGTGAAAGCCCGGTCCTTTACATGATCTTTGTGGCACAGGGACATGCAAAGGGAAGAGAAATGGAA